>SEYY01008483.1:10000-11892 GCA_009176605.1 Armadillidium nasatum | reverse complement strand
AGGCCACAATCTCACGGCAATCTCCGGTCGTCAGGTTAAATTCTAATGAAGTTCGCTAAAAAAAAAAATAATAATAATAATATAATAATTATTTTTTTTTTTTTTTTTTACAAATTTTTATTTTTTTTTAATTTTAAATTTTTTCACATTTTAATTTTCTTTATCAAAATTCTTCAAGGATTCCAAAATGTTATCCTTTTTAACGTAGGTTTAGTAGTTTTGAAATTTTGAGATTAGTAATGATATATATATATATATATATATATATATATATATATATATATATTATATATATATATATATATATATATATATATATATATAATATATATATATATATATATAATATATATATATATATATTATATATATATATATATATATATATATATATATATATATATATATATATATATATATATATATATATATATATATATATGGGTGATTCAAAATTATGGTAAAAATTTTTGGTAACTGATAAGACAGGCAAAAATAAAAGTAAAAGTTCCTATAAGAGTATGACGTAATGTGCTTAGTTTTCCGTCTGGCTGTCTGTATGTGTTTGTTACTAAATATTTTGTATCTACGAAAGAAAGTAAGTTTCAAACTCTAAATTTAAAAATGGCTAACATTAAAAGTATTTGAGAAACAAATAAATCATTCGGAATAGCAGGTGTTAAAAGTATTTGAGATACGAATAAATCATTCGGAATAGCAGGTGTAAATAAACATATTATTATTGTATGATAATTTATTTTGTACAACATAAACATACTGCGTCTAAAGCACCTACAAATGATATCAAAAGACTAAAGATGATGTTGAAAATGACCTCCGTTGTTCTCAATGCACGAGTCCAGGCGTCTTCTCATCGATTGTCGGACCCGTTCAAATATTCCAGGAGTCTGTTTGATCGTTTCAATTCCGTTCATAACCCTTAATCGTAGGTCTTCAACGGTGTCGATTGGTATACTAAGGTCTTTAAATGTCCCCAAAGGTAATAATCCAAAGGATTTAGGTCTGGTGACCTTGCTGGCCACGGAACTGGGCCACCTCGACCTATCCATTGATTGGGAAAGGTGTCATTCTGGTGTTTACGAACTGCAGCACTAAAGTGTATAGGAGTCCCATCATGCATGAACCACATGGTGTGGCTCAATTGAAGAGGTACATCATCAAGCAAGGATACGGAGCTCATGTTTCAAAAAGTTTAAGTAGATTATGCCATTAAGCCTGGGAGGAAGCTCGAACATAAGTAGATGATCATTTAAAATTCCTGCCCAAATGTTTACTGAAAATTGATGTTGTGAACGATTCTGTTTGATGGCATGAGGATTCTCGTCTGCCCAAATGTGTTCGTTATGAACGTTAACGATAGCTGTTCTTGTAAAGTGAGCCTCGTCGGTAAATAAAACCTTCGATAAAAAGTTTGGGTCAATACATTTGTCCAAAAACCATTGACAAATAACAACACGAGGAGCATAGTCACGTGGCAATAGAGTATGCACCTGTTGGACGTGGTACGGGTGTAACTGTTGCTCGTGCAGTAACCTCCAAATACTAGATTGGTTCGAATTAAACTGTAGTGACAATTCTCGCGTGCTCTTTTCAGGATGCTCAGATATTTCATTAAGAACTAATTCTTCTAAATCAACAGTCCTAGTAGATCGGGGTCTGCCTGCATTAGTGTGCTCTTTGGACTGCAAATAACCTGTTTCAGACAGGCGTTGATGAATAGTGGCAAAAAAAACCTTGCGCTTGGACAAATTCGGTTGGGATATTTCTCTTGGTACAAACGTCTTGCTGCAGAACTATTGCAAGCGTCCCATCCCATACATTAAATGCATGTCAGCTAGTTCAGAGTATGAATACACGTGGTAATTACGTTC
>SEYY01008483.1:0-5000 GCA_009176605.1 Armadillidium nasatum | reverse complement strand
ATATATATATATATATATATAATATATATATATATATATATATATATATATATATATATATATATATATATATATATATATATATATATATATATATATATTATATATATATATATATATATATATATATATATATATATATATATATATATATATATATATATATATATATATATATATATATAATATATATATATATATATATATATATATATATATATATATATATATATATATATATATATATATATATATATATATATATATATATATATATATATATATATATATATATATATATATATTATATATATATATATATATATATATATATATATATTATATATATATATATATAATTATATATAATATATATATATATATATATATATATATATATAATATATATATATATATATATAATATATATATATATATATATATATATATATATATATATATAATATATTATATATATATAGTATATATATATATATATATATATATATATATATATATATATATATATATATATATATATATATATATATATATATATATATATAATATATATATATATATATATATATATATATATATATATATATAATATATATACAGCAAACACAACAGGAGTTCTTGTAGCTCAAATAGCAGTACCTTTTATAGTTCAAGACTCTGACGATGTCCCTCTTAATGATCTTATTTTTCTTGGAGACGCCGTCGCCAGTGCCGTTCTTATTGTTATATTCGTCAGAAGGTAAGTATATAATTACATTATTGATATATATTTAATATAAGTATATTATTGTTTTTTTTTTTTTTTTTTTTTTTTTTTGAAGTAGCAAGAAGTTTAATTTTCCTTTTGGAGAAAACATTCGACCTTTTTTTTCAGATTTTAGCAGAGGTATTTTACCTTAAATTCATCAGGGTTATGTTAATAAAATTATTACTTTATGTTGTTTTTACGATAATAATTTTATTTTTAAATGTGAAAAAAACTAATAATAAAAAATAAAATTATAGCCTTTAGCTCCATCCTTGTTTTCTTGAGTTTTTCACTGTTTAACACTCCTCTTAAAATTCTCTCAATTCTCCCCAGGAGTTCACGCCCCTATATTGAGAACCCGTTTTTATGAAGGATATGTCTTAAGACTAAAGATTAATACTATAAGAATGTTTATTTTAAGATATCAGCTTTTGTGTCTGTTTTGATTACCTGTAACACCAAAGTTAATGCAACTTTTCTTGAACCTGAGATAAATTTTTTTTTTCAATATCAATTTCAATAATATCATTGTTTCTCATTTTTTCATTAAAATATTTTATTTTGTCATACTTATGTCAATTTTACATTTTTTGTCAATCTGAGTCGAATACATTAATCAACATTATTAGAAGATTACATTTTCAAAATATTGTCGTGTCTCTAAGTAGTCACCTAGTTTCCAACCTAAATATTAAAAAAAAATCAAAAACAATTTTTTAGATATTATTTCAGACCCAAAGATTTTTCTTTATTAATATACCTTAATATTATTTAGATCGACACCACCAACACCTCCGAGTTACAGTGCTGAAGCATTGAAAGGAAACCGACCACCATATTTAGAACAACTGAAGATTGCCTTCACTTGTCTACCTTATTGGCTTCTCTTAATCGCCAATCGGTGGAGGAATCGGATTTACAATTTCACTTGCAACTCTTACGCAACAGATGTTATGTCCATTAGGTTATACGGAGGTATATATACTATATATATATATATATATATATATATATATATATATATATATATATATATATATATATATATATTATATATATATATATATATATATATATATATGTGTGTGTGTGTGTGTGTGTGTGTGTGTTGTGTGTGTGTGTGTGTGTGTGTTTGTGTGTGTGTCGTGTTTTTTTTTTTTATTTTTTTTTTTTCGGATTCTTTTTTTAAATCTTTATTATATTTAATAATATATTTCAATATTTGCATAACAATTAGTAACATGAAATCAACCTCTTTTAACCAAATTCAAAATTAAACAAATTTTATTATTATTATTATTATTATTATTATTATTATTATTATTATTATTATTATTATTATTATTATTATTATTATTATTTTAGCAACTTTAAGAGAAAAAAATTTTTCTTAATATTTGGATAAATTTATAGGAAAAATAATAAAATAAAATAAAGGAAATAATATAGAAATAAAAAAAATAATATAGAAATAAAATGAAATATAGAAATGAAAAGATAACATAGAAATACAAAAAAAATAATATAGAAATAAAAAAGAAATAATATAGAAATAAAAAAAGAAATATAGAAATAAAAAGATAACATAGAAATACAAAAAAGATAATATAGAAATAAAAAAGAAATAATATAGAAATAAAAAAGAAATAATATAGAAATTAAAAAAGAAATACATGAATTGATTAGCAAATATTCAAAAAATAAAGAAAAAAAAATAGTTTACAGATAAATACTTGATAAATAAATAAAAAAATTTAAATAAATAAATTCATTAATAAATTCATAAATAAATAAATGAATTAGTATATAAATAAATAAATAGGGCCTACATATATAAAATTAAAATAAAAAATTTAATTTTACATTTGATTTACTTTTTTATTAAAAATAAATAAACTAGTAATAAATGAATAAATAAATAATTAAAAAGTAAGTAAATATAATAAATCTTTAATTAAGATCTTTAAATACTCCTTTTAAATTACATAATAAAATACAGAAATACAAAATACAAATAATGCAAAATACAAAAGATGCAAAATACAACATATGCAAAGTACAAAAAATTCAAGATTGAAAAGTACAAAATACGAAAAACAGAAAATGTCTTCAGTACAGTTAAAGGGTTGTACTATTTTTGGAGTAAGAGGGGGAAAAATATGAGGTAGGAGAAATGAAAGGAAAAAAAATAGATGAAAGAGAGAGAGAAGAGAGAAGAGAGAGAGAGAGAGAGAGAGAGAAGAGAAGAAAGAGAGAAAGAAAGAAAGAAAGAAAGAGAGAAAAATAAAAGAGCATGAAAAGAAAGAAAGAGAAGAAGAAAAAGAAAGAAAATAAAGAGAATGAAAGAAAAAATGAAGGATTAAATAAAAAGAAAAAAGAAAGAAAGGTAAAAAGAGAGATAAAAAAATAGTCAAAAGAAGATAAATAAAAAAAGAAAAAGAATAAGTGTAAAAGGAAGAAAATTAACAAGAAAAATAAATTAAAGAGAAAGAAAAAGAAAAGGAAACAGTAAGAGAAAGAAAGATAGAGGCAGACAGACAGACAGACAGACAGGGAGAAATAAAGATTCAAGAAATCTTCTATCCATCAACTTCTCCCCTTCATCTCAAACTATCAATTAAAAATTAATTTTTTATTCAAACATTTTACTACTTGCTTTCATCGCAACTTTTTTTAATCACATAAAAATTTTTCTTCAGGTTTTTTCTGGAATGGTGAATGGCTTGATGCTCCTCTTCGGGTTTGGTGGAGCCGTTGCTTCTGGAATTGTCTTGGACAGAACGAAATTGTACGCAGAAATCACTATATATTTATTCGGGGGAGCGGCAATATGCGCCATTGTTTTACTTGAGGTAAATAAAATATTATTCTTGAATATTTGAATACATTCATTATTTTATCTAATAATATATAATATATATTATATTATATATATATATTATATATATATATATATAATATATATTATATATATATATATATAATATATATAATATAATATATATATATATATATATATATATATATATATATCATACTAAAGTCCATTTCAGTTTTTCCTAGTGCCAGATCAAGAAGCTGTGATTCTAGTTTTCGCCATTTTGTTCGGCATCTTCGGAGAAGGTCTATTTCCAGTGGGTCTTGAACTGGCTGTGGAAGCCACGTACCCGGTTGAAGAAAGCATTACATCAGCCTTTATTTATCTATCGGGTTTGTACTTATGTAATATTTTCAGTAGGGTAAATAAACCTGTAACTCAATAAGTAAATATAAAGTATCTTTATCATTCTCTCATCTTCTCTTTCTAAATATCTATCGACTACCACCCAGTCATCAAAATTTAAACTGATAAATTCTTTTGTTTGAAATTCAGTGTTATACCGTATATTAACTATTTACTTAATTGTACGAGTTGATCTGTTTCTAACAATTTTAAAATGCATAGGTCAAATAATTGGAATAGTTATTATCTTTATCGTTCCTGCTCTTGCATTTGAGAGAGCTGACCAGACCATGAGTATTTGTAGTACAGATGGAGAATACGCACCATTGGATTACACAAGTAAGTAGAAAGTCAGCAGTGGCATAAGAGTTAATTAAGATTGTAGTATTTTTTTTGTTTTTTTTTTGTCATGAAAGGTTATTCAAGAAGCTGAATATTGGAAAGAACAATTTATATTTACATTAATTTTTATATTTATATTTAAATTTATTTATATTTATATTTATATTTAGATTTTTATTTATATTTATATTTATATTTAGAGATCATTTCATTCGAATGGTCAGGTAGGCTAGCAGAGAATCTGTATATCACAGAATTGGATGAATACTGTCTCAAGAAGTTATATAAATTATTATTATTATTATCACTTTTATTATTATTATTATTATTATTATTATTATTTTTATTATTATTATTTGTTTATTATTCTTATTATTATAAACATCATTGTTGTTATTGTTACTATTATTATTATTATTATTATTATTATTATTATTATTATTATTATTATTATTATTATTATTATTATATTATCTAGTTATATATTTAATTATTTAACAGTTTCAATCACAAGTAGCCTTGGTTCTTCCTTGGATTGATGTGCACAATTCCAATCGCCTTTTTCAAGACGGATTATAAAAGACAAAAAGCAGAAATGGAAAGACAGAAACTCTTGACTGATAATAAAAATAGTTCAAGGAAATACTCTTCTTTCTAGTATACACA
>SEYY01008482.1:22500-25905 GCA_009176605.1 Armadillidium nasatum | reverse complement strand
AAAATATCTACTATTTATGTTTAATAAATGTTTCATTTCTCCTGTTTAAAAGGTCATGTGACGACAAGCCCGTCAGTGACCTTCAAAATATTTTTTTTTCTTCTTTTTTCTGTATTAATTTAATACTAAATAGTCATTAAAATTTCTACGAATTAATTGCCTTAGGAAAATTTGGTGTGACGTTGTTAGGATTTTTATTTTTACATATTTCTTTATTTTCTCTCCTTTTTCTTTCTTTCTCTTTCTTTTTCTTTATCGTTTCTCTCTCTCTCTCTCTCTCTCTCTCTCTCTCTCTCTCTCTCTCTCTCTCTCTCTCTCTCTCTCTCTCTCTCTCTCTCTCTCTCTCTCTCTCTCTCTCTCTCTCTCTCTCTCTCTCTCTCTCTCTCTCTCTCTCTCTCTCTCTCTCTCTCTCTCTCTCTCTCTCTCTCTCTCTCTCTCTCTCTCTCTCTCTCTCTCTCTCTCTCTCTCTCTCTCTCTCTCTCTCTCTCTCTCTCTTCTCTTTCTCTCTCTCTCTCTCTCTCTCTCTCTCTCTTCTCTCTCTCTCTCTCTCTCTCTCTCTCTCTCTCTCTCTCTCTCTCTCTCTCTCTCTCTCTCTCTCTCTCTCATATGAAGAATTCTTTCATTTTTTTTAAATGAGATTTCATTTTATTATAAATAATATTACCATATATGTGTGTGTTCTGAATGTAAATAATTTTAACATAGCCGAAGTCATATTCTCTCTCTCTCATATATATATATATATATATATATATATATATATATATATATATATATATATATATATATATATATATATATATATATATATATATATATATATATATATATATATATATATATATATATATATATATATATATATAATATAATATATATATATAATATATAATATAAAATATAATAATATATAATATATAATATATATATATATATATATATATATATATATATATATATATATATATATATATATATATATATATATATATATATATATATATATATATATATATATATATATATATATCCTGTTTTTTCATTTAAAATAAGTAAATGAACTTGGTTTGACCCCTTCCAAGTATTTATGACTAATACCTACTTCCAGATTTAAAAGTTCTTTCCCGTAAAATTCTGTAAGGAATGTTGACAACTCACTGTAATGTTGTTTTTTGTTATTATTTTATTATTATTATTTATTATTTTATTATTATTATTATTATTATTATTATTATTATTATTATTATTATTATTAATATTATTATTATTATTATTATTGTCATTGTTATTATTTAATGTCTTCTTTCATAAAGATAATAATAGTTACTACTGGAACCCTGTATGATGTTAAATTTAAGACATAAAATCCAAATTATTGACTCGCTGGATACTTAAAGTGACTTTTGTTGAAACTAGTCTCAAGTTTCTTCAGAAGTAGAAGAAGAAGAAGAAGAAGAATGAATTTTTTTAATAAATATTTTTTTAAATATATGTATAAATAAAAAAATAATAATAAAAAAAATGAATTGAAATTATATAATATAAAAAAAGTGGCCAAAAAGTTTTTTACTCAAATTTAAAAAGAATTTTTATTTTAATTTTATTTTTTTTATTTTTTTTTTATAATCTGAATGAAAATAGGCCGAGTTTTATAATTAAAAAAAGGGAAAAAAAAAGGTTTAATTAATTTAAATTTTTTCAATCTACGTAATTCAATTTTATGTAACTGTACTTTTCTTGAATTACGTCAAAAAATTGAATTATTCTCCAAGTTTTAACACTTCTGTAGCGATTTTTAAATAATAATAATAATAATAATAATAATAATAATAATAATAAATAATAATAATTAAATACTAAAATAATAAAGGATCAATTTAAATAAATATTAAATTATTCTATATATATATATTTATATATAATATATATATATATATTATATATATATATATATATATATATATATATATATATATATATATATATATATATATATATATATTATATATATATATATATATATATATATATATATATATATATATATTAAAAAAACACATATAAAATCGGGAAGACCGTTATTTGCATTTTCATATTTAAAAAAAAAAAAAAAAAAAAAAAAAAAAAGTTCGTGGAGTATTTTTGGAGGTCCTTGAATACTTGAATACCCGTCGCCGTCGCCGTCTTCGTCGCCGACATTACTAGAGTTTTGATTTTAAGATTTTCTAGAGAGAGAGAAAAGGGGATGGGTTAGTTAATGAGTGTGTGTGTATGGGAGAGAGAGGTAGAGGATGGTTGGGGGGTGGGGTGGAGAGGAGATTCGGAGAAATGAAAAGAATTTGTCGTTATTATATATATATATATATATATATATATATATATATATATATATATATATATATAATATATATATATATATATATTATATATATATATTATTATTTAAATATTATATATATATTATATATAAACTGAATTTGAATTGGTATTGTGTTGGATTGTTAACATTTAAGGCCAAGTTTTGTTTATTATTATTATTATTATTGGTTTATTGTTGTCGTCTATTGGCATTGTCATTTTCCTTCACCTTTCCATCTGGCTTGTGAAGCGTAAAGATTGTCTTTTTGTTATTCTTTACTCATTTATTTTATTACTTGAGAGAGCTTAAATAGGGTATTTATGACCTATTTGGGAATTTTCTAATGTTTCAAGAAGAATTTAGGAGATATGTTAATGGATTTGGTAAGCTTATTTGATTGCGAAGTTGAGAAGAAGAGTCGGTGTTTTAAGTAATGTTGTCGAAGGGTTTTTATCCAGAGTTCTTGGTACGTAGAAGGGTTTTAAGGGTTTTATCCAGAGTTATTGGTACGTAGATGGGTTTTAAGGGTTTTATCCAGAGTTCTTGGTACGTAGATGGGTTTTATCCAGAGTTCTTGGTACATAGAAGGGTTTTTATCCCGAGTTCTTGGTACGTAGAAGGGTTTTAAGGGTTTTATCCAGAGTTCTTGGTTAGACCCATATAGAAAAGGAATGTTGAAAAGAATATCGATAAATCTAAATTGTAGAGTTGGGATGAATATTTTTTTTGCTTCTCCGCATCCGAACTCGTATTGGATGAATGGACATGTCCGACAAGATCGTGTGGATGTTCTGAGATTTCTCTCTCTAATTTATAAAGATGTCTTAATATCTGATTAATCATTTCATTCATTTAATTATCGTTGGATTTAAAAATATATTAATTGTCATCAGCTGTTATTGTCTCATTTTAATTAAATAATTCATTCAATTCATTCACTTGAATCGTAACTCCACAATAGTGATCACGGAGGTGAAAATCATTAAAGAAAGATTGTTATCAGGATTAACATTTAGTATCTTTTTGATAGGTGGTTATCGGATGGT
>SEYY01008482.1:0-15000 GCA_009176605.1 Armadillidium nasatum | reverse complement strand
ATGCATTTATTACAAAAGTTGTAGGGTGATAAATTCTTTCCATAGCTGCCATTATTTTTCCTTACTGCCTTTCACCTAAATATCTACTAGTCGTCCTTTTAGCATTAATATTTTCTGTTAGATAGTTGCTCTTTAAAGTGGAGAAACTAATTTGGGGGGGGGAGGTCATTGTCATAAGTGGATTTAATAGATGTATCGTCTAACAGAATGCCAATTATGAACAAATCAAGAGGGTTAAATTGAATCCTGAGGAGCAATGACATTATTAGATTTAAAGAATGAGAGGTAACCATCCATAGCACCTACTATTTTGAAATACCAGAATTGCAATCAGAGGAAGTAATAATATAGTGGAGGGTTTATAACGAAAAAAGAGAAGCATAGAAATCAAAGCTTTGTGCCAAATTTGTGCTTTCGATATATTCAAAGCTACTATCATAAACATCCGAAATATTGATTTTGAAGACCATAAGGACGGTAAGAAAGATCATTTGTTCGTTCACTATTGGAGCAATAAAAGTAGTTTGATATAACATTAAAAAAAAACGAGATATTTTATAGCATAGGATTGAAAAATATGGAAAAGTCAGAAGATTAAAATTTGGTATCTTTTTTTTAATTTAAAGGGTTGGAGAAGGGTCCCCTCTTTTTTTTTTCCTCGCCAGAGTTTGTATGAGAGTGCATGTTGAAAATGACGGAGAAGTAAAGGTAAGATATGAACGAAAATTTTACATATTCAATCTTCAAGCTCGTAAAAACATTTTGAGTTATAAGTGGAATACAGACAACCAAATGCATCTTTGGTATTATGTTTAGAAAGAAGAGCAATTGCAAAATTTCATGATAAATCATAAGTGAATAGAAGAGTATAGAAATCGTCTAGAGTTGAATTAGAGGCGAAGGTTTAGATAAAATAGTTCAACTTCAGCAGAGAGAAGACGTCTACGGAGCTGTCAGTTCAGTAGAATCAAGTTAGATTAAATAGTAAGATTTAAGGTTAAACTTAGCATTTTTTGTCGTAGTGAAAGGATGAATGGGAGAAGTATAACCATATATATATATATATATATATTATATATATATATATATATATATATATATATATATATATATATATATATATATATATATATATATATATATATATATATATATATATATATATATATATATATATATATATATATATATATATATATATATATATATATATATATATATATATATATATATATATATATATATATATATAATATATATATATATATATATATATATATATATATATATATATATATATATATATATATATTATATATATATATATATATATATATATATATATATATATATATATATACACACGAGTATATATGGAATGGATACCATTTATGGAGTTTTCAGTAGGAATGAATTCCGAGCTTTAAGTTGCGAATGTTTTTTAATATAATGAAGCCTTGGGAGAGGGAGGCAACACTTAAAAGCTCCCCGTAATTAGTAGTTGGCAGAAGGATATGGGGAAAAGGGGAGGGGGGGGAGAATTCTTCTTCTGTAGGATTTTAGGTCTTTATCCTTCTTTATACACAAAAAAAAAAAAAAAATTAATAATAATAATAATAATAATAATAGAATTTAAATAAGTTTTGATTTCTATAAAAAAAAAAAAAAAAATTATATATATATTTATATATATTGCAATATGGATTATTATTATTATTTTTATAATTATAATTATTATATATTATTATTATTATTATTATTATTATTATTATTATTGTCATTGAGCATTTACGTAACAAAATTTTGGTCGTAGGTGTATTGATGAGTTTACCTAACTTTGCTCTTTATTAGATATATATATATATATATATATATATATATATATATATATATATATATATATATATATATATATATATATATATATATATATATATATATATATATATATATATATATATATATATATATATATATATATATTATATATATATATATATATATATATATATATATATATATATATATATATATATATATATATATATATATATATATATATATATATATATATATATATATATATATATATATATATATATATATATATATATATATATATATATATATATATATATATATATATATATATATATATATATGCTAAGTAATTATGCCATTGCACAAGAAGGTTGTTTGAAAATTATATTAGCGGAAATATTAACCTTGTTTATGCTTGGCTAATGATCTTACTTTTCAGTTTCGTTTTGTTGATAATATTTTTAGTTGTTCAACAATTTAATATTTGATGAAATTTCAAACTTCACTTACTTACTTCTTCCTCCTTTACTAAATTGGCAAATATTTAGGGATAAATAATTGTTGTAGGAATTAAATTGTTTGAGTGGTTTTATTTCTTTGTGTGATTTGTACTTTGTTAATTGTAAGTTTTGTGTTTACAAATAGTGGCCGGTTTTTTTTTTTTTTTTTTTTTTTTTTATAAAAAAAAAAAAAAAAAAAATTTAGATGCTTATGAATGTTTTTCCTATTACTTTTTTTTTTATAGGGACTAGTTTTGTTTTATAAAGTTACTTAATTTTTTTATATTAAAGTTTTTTTTTTTTTTTTTTTTTTTTTTTGCAAAATGATGAATTAATTCAGAAACAGGACTTTTAAACTGTTCAACAAGAACAAGTGGAAATAATTAACATATCCAATATAATCAATCATGCTAATATATATATATATATATATATATATATATATATATATATATATATATATATATATATATATATATATATATATATATATATATATATATATATATATATATATATATATATATATCACCACCTCTCACGGGCGGAGCCCTATTCAAGGAGGAGATGTTAGTCTCTTGAAAAAAATAAAATAAGTGTATCTCTCTGCGATGTCAGTACACTTCCTTTTCTAATAATACTCGAGGAGGAAGTGTACTGACATCTCAGAGAGGTTGTCCAGGAGACTAACACCCCCTCCTTGAATAGGGCTTTGCCCGTGCCGTGAGCGGTGGTGATATGTAAAAAAAAAAAAATAATGCAGTATGATTGATTATATTGGAAATGATTATTATTTCCACCTTGTTCTTGCTTGTTGAACAGTTAAAAAAAAAAAATCCTGTTTCTAAATTTTTTAGTTTTTATATATCGACACTTTTTTTCTTCACTGTTTTAGCTCTTATTTCCCTCACACGCACGCACATTCAGAAAAGTATTGAATATCTTTAACATACGGTGATACAAATACTAATTCAGATATGTTATTTATTACTGATATTTTCTACATGAAAAATCTCTCTCTCTTTCATTTGAGTATGGCGTACGTGATATCCGAATGATTGAAATATTTAACGAGCATTATTGTAGACATTTAAGATCTCTCTCATTGTTGAATGACAACCTCGTGACTTTGATGTAGTATGACATGAATTCAAAGCAATAGAGACTTACGTTAGATTTGAATTAGAATGAGCTATAAATGTAGGGTAACAAAGACTGCGTTGGATTTGAGGGGATATATATATATATATATATATATATATATATATATATATATATATATATATATATATATATATATATATATATATATATATATATATATATATATATATATATATATATATATATATATATATATATATATATATATATATATATATATATATATATATATATATATATATATATATATATATATATATATATTATATATATATATATATATATATATATATATATATATATATATATATATATATATATATATATATATAATATATATATATATATATATATATATATATATATATATATATATATATATATATATATATATATATATATATATATATATAATATATATATATATATATATATATATATATATATATATATATATATATATATATATATATATATATATATATATATATATATAGGCAAATAACGATATATCTATTGTTGCAATTACTCCCTACCCTATCTCTTCAACCCCTACACACCCTTTAAAGTTACTTTTAATTAGAATATTTGCATGAAAGTTTTCCCGTCAACGCTCTTTAAAATGTAAGTCATGTCTTTCTCCTGATCTTGTGATTTATTTTTGCATTTATTTTTGAGTATATATATATATATATATATATATATATATTATATATATATATATATATATATATATATATATATATATATATATATATATATATATATATATATAATTCTTGAAAAAATTGTCATTTTAAGCGTATTTTCCCCTTAATAATTGTAAAAGACCGTAATTAATGAGTAATAATTTGTGTCCGAATAAAAGTTTTTTGTTGTATCTGATAAAATAATCAATCTTCATTAAGAATGGTCTAGTATTGTTTGGGGAATTGGTGGCAGAATCATCTACCTTCAATTTTTGAGTAATTTATTTCATTAATTTTCATCCGTTATAAAATGGGGTAATTTTCAAAATTCTAATTCTACATTCCTGCCCCCCTCTCTCTCTCTCTTTTCATGTTCGCTTGGGAATTTATAGTAACATTTGACATTTCAAATGGCAAAAATTTTCAAAATTTTATCCTACATTTCTCACTTACTCGCTCTCTCTCTACTTCTCTCTCCTACTCTCACTCGCTCACTCTCCCTCTCCTTCTCGTCACTTTCTCTTCCTTTCACTCCCACACGCACTCTTATTCCTTCACCCTCACTCACTCACTCTCACTTGCTCACCCTCACTTTCTCTCATTCTACGCTCTTCATCCTCTCACTCAACTCTCTTTGCTTTAAACGAATTTAATAAGTTTTCCCCAAAAAAATTACTGGAGAAAGCTTTCAAGTCTCTCAGGAAGACTTGGAAGCTTGTGCGAGCGAGCTCACCCGCGCACAAGCACACACACACATTGCCAAATTGATAAATCAATGTTACCAAATATATAGAAGAGAGATTGAACGACGTTCCGAATTTAAAATTCACATATTAAAAGTTCTTTTGAAAATTGGAAATTAATTTCTTATTTCATTAGTCTTTGAAGTGAACATGTGATTTGAGAACTAGAAGTAAGTCATTGGCAATGGTGAGAATCGAATGAATTTCAGATAAAGAAGAAGAGAGAATGTGGTTGTCTTTGGAGTTTCGATAGTCCGATAGTCGAAGAATTTAGGATAGTCTGTACAGTTAGGGAGTTAAATAAATTGAGTAAATGAATTTAGTCGTAGATTGGCAAGAGAGCCTAAGCCACAAAGTCGAAAATTCGGAAGACTCATCATTAAAGACATGAGAACAAACAACATCGTTACTCACATATGCACAATAACCCCATTTGACTGAAAATTGAGGATAAAAACAAAAACCACATATATATATATATATATATATATATATATATATATATATATATATATATATATATATATATATATATATATATATATATATATATATATATATATATATATATATATATATATATATATATATATATATATATATATATAAGGTTTTCTATTTGAACACTCAAGCACCTGGGTGACGATCAAGAATAAGAGGTGCAGTCTAGAAAAAAAGAGAGGTGGAACAAAGTGGAAATTGGATTGAAGACCGCGAATATTGCAAAAATTAATGAAATAAAAGAAATAGATAAGACCCTATACCAGAGCATGCCCGAAAGCCACGAAATCCCAAATGATGATGGTGAAAGGTGAAGAGGGGCATTGTTTGAATGGTACCCCTCCAAGCATCTCTGAAGCAACTTCATGTTTCGCCATTATTAATTTTTTTAAAAGGTTGTGTTTGAGTATTTGCTTGTAAGGATGTGAGGGACATGGGAAGAAGGGGGAGTGAGGTGGGAGTGTAAAGCACTCCAGTGTATGATCGACTAAAAGCTAGACATTTCCTCTGAGATGAAACTCTATAAATATGAAACAGAGGTCAACTGAGTGCAGAAGAAAGCACCAGCCAAACCTGCATATATATATATATTATATATATATATATATATATATATATATTATATATATATATATATATATATATATATATATATATATATATATATATATATATATATATATATATATATATATATATATATATATATATATATATATATATATATATATATATATATATATATATATATATATATATATATATATATATATATATATATATATATATATATATATATATATATATATATATATATATATATATATATAATTTTTTATTAAGAGTAATAATTTGAAAGGTAGGAATGATCGTACGTGCTTTGCGCATTGGTAGATGCTAAATGTTTAATATTTCTCTTATTTCAGGGTGGTCCTGGGGATGAGACTATTCAGGGATTGGTTTCTATCAGGATAAAACCGGACGAGCAAGGGAAGTACGGTTTCAACGTAAAGGGAGGCTCTGACCAGCAACAACCTGTTCTTGTTTCCAAAGTAGCTCCAGGCACAGCTGCCGATAGATGCTATCCAAGATTGAATGAGGGAGACCAGGTAATATTATTATTATTTTTATCATTATTATTATTATTATTAGTAGTAGTAGTACTGTGGTTGAAATTTGTAATGGTTATTGAAAAAAACTTAATTTTTTTTGTAAAGACTAATTTATATAATATATATATATATATATATTATATATATATATATATATATATATATATATATATATATATATATATATATATATATATATATATATATATATATATATATATATATATATATATATATATATATATATATATATATATATATATATAAACTGATAAAATTTGTTTTAAAAGTGATCTCGTAATAAAGATTTCGTAATTTCAGGTACTCTTTATCAATGGCGTTGACGTGTCTGCAATGAGTCACTTTGAGGTTGTAAGCGCAATTCGGAGTTCGCACGAAACGCAGACGAATGGCCTACTTCTTACAGTGAAACAAAACGGTAATTTTTATTTATTTATATATTTGTTTATTTTTGTAAATCATTTACATATATATATATATATATATATATATATATATATATATATATATATATATATATATATATATATATATATATATATATATATATATATATATATATATATATATATATATATATATATATATATATATATATATATATATATATATATATATATATATATATATATATATATATATATATATATATATATATATATATATATATATATATTCCTAACAGTATACGAACCTGAAGCCCTGGAGGAACCCGCTTTTCAGTATGTTCCCGAAAGTCTCCCCGAAGGAGTTGGTCGAGGTGGATTAAGTGGTAGAGCAGGAGCCCTGGAGGAGTCCCTTTTGCTTCTTTCTGAAGCCCTTGAATCGGGTTCCCTTGTGGCTCAGTTTGAGCAGTTGTACAGACGTAAACCTGGGCTCCCCATGAATGAAGCAAGGAAGCAGGAGAATGAAAAGAAGAACCGTTATAGGGATATCTCTCCTTATGACGGAACGAGAGTCGTTTTAAAAACCACGCTAGGGGACTACATCAACGCTTCTTATGTTAATATGGAAATACCTGGATCAGGAATTATAAACCGTTATATCGCAT
Organism: Armadillidium nasatum; assembly: GCA_009176605.1. Classification (NCBI taxonomy): domain Eukaryota; kingdom Metazoa; phylum Arthropoda; class Malacostraca; order Isopoda; family Armadillidiidae; genus Armadillidium; species Armadillidium nasatum. The sequence continues at coordinate 7,398 of SEYY01008482.1, read as the reverse complement.
GCCAGGGTCCTCTCAGCACTACGACATCGGATTTTTGGCATATGGTATGGGAGCAACAGTCGACGTTGGTCGTCATGTTAACTACTGTAGTAGAACAAGGAAGAGTTAAATGTCATCGGTACTGGCCAAAGATTTTTGAATCCTTAGAATTCGGTTCTTTGAAAATTACTTGTAACAAAGAACAAGAAACTCCTGGTTTTGCTTTCCGAGAATTTACTATTACCAATACACAGGTACAGTATTTAAAAAAAAAAAAAAAAAAGCAAGTAAAAAAAAAAAAGGTGTTTGTATGTGGGTTTTTTTTTCTTTCTTTCTTAAATTTGTAGAAAATTGCTTCCTAAGGATGCAAATAAAGGATTAAACACTGGGGTTTCACTGAGTGAATCGATCTTTAATTAGATAGCAAACAAACTTTTTTTTTAAGCCATTAAAAATTAGTGTATTGTGATGGTAGTGAGAATTCCATGATTAATATTAAACTTAATTTAATTAAAACTTAATTAGACGAAAAAGATACGTTTGAAAATGTGGAGATTATTCAATACATCATTCATACTATATTAAGTAGGAGTTAAAAAAAAAAAAAAAAATTTTTTCCCCCCCCAAGATAAAAAATTTCATTATTATTATTATTATTATTATTATTATTATTATTATTTCAACTGATAATGCGATCAATGAATTTGCCATTTAGTCAGATTAATAAGTAGAAATTTTTTTATTTCAAATATGAATATTATCTTTTGCATATTTATTTCAAGAATGTGTATTAACCAAATACATTCGTTTATTCTTTAATATTAGCCATGTCGATCGATCTAGATTCCTCTTTTTTATTCTTTTAAATAAAACCCCTCAGAATGTTTATATTTTATGATATCCATATTGAAAACAATATAAATATTTAATAAACTTTATATTTCTTATTTGAAACTTAGCATAGGATAAGATCATTTGCTGCGTGAAATTTTTTTGGCAAATTTTATTTTATACATGCAACTAGAAACTTTTATTTCCCATAGTACTTTATTCCTTTTCACTCGCTCATGCATTAGCAAATTAGAAACCATATCTCTCCAATAACCATTTAGAACTTTATACACCTTGCAACTTCTCTACCTTTGCACTAGCTTTACTCTTTGTTTACTAGAATTTTTATTTCTTTAAAGCTATTTTTAACTAAGTTGATCCCTTTGCTATTCTACAAGGCATGTCGATTAACGAACGTATTACAAATCCCATTGTTTATAGTCTAATTCTTTGATCAGTGGTTTTCAGTGTTTAATCAAATCAAGTCAGTTAAGTACTAAACTAGAGATGCACCTGATCGTTGTACCTTTATTAGCACAGTTACAGTATTTAAAGGGAACGAATTGATACCATGCAATCAATAGTGATAATCAATTAATAGCAGCTATTGCTGTTGTGTTGATATTCAAGGTCATTTTCTCCATCTCTGGCATTAACACCATTACCTTATATGAATTCCGGATATATTAATTACAGTTAAGTAAATCGTCGAAAACACAAAAGACGTTTCTTCACCACAATTTATAAATAAGGTTCCAAGAAAACAAATTCAAAACTTATTGCCTTCTTTTCCTGATTTAAATCTCTTAATAAATCGCAACCTAATTCCTCTGCAAACTAATTTTTGAAAACTTCTGTTTCAGAAATCGTAACCAAATGTTTCATAAAAATGAAGTTTAATTTAAGAATCTTCTTTCAAAATAAATAAATATAGTTTTCAAAGCTGTCTCTTACGAGAAGGTAAAACTCCTCCTTATTAGTAGTGATTGTTAAACGACATTTAAATTTTTAAAATTTTTTTCAGTTGGATCTGTTGATAAAAGAATTCAAAATTGAGACGGGAGTTTTTACATTGTTAGGAACTCCCACTCCGAATTTCGCGCAAACAAAATTGAGACTAATTTTTATTATTATTTGAAAAAAAAAAAAAAAAAGATCGCCACCACTCACGGGCAGAGCCCTTTGATAGTATCTCTTTTTAAAAAAAAATTCTGTACTAGATCTACGGGAAACTGGAAAGAACTCCAAAAAGTGCCTAATACTTGATTTTGACTTTAGATTTTAACCTTAAGAAATTTTATAATTCTCAAAAAGAATCCATCTTTGATGAATAAATCCATTTTTATTATTATATTATTATTATTCGACAGACGGAAGAAGATAGACACGTAACTCACATGCAGTATCTTGCTTGGCCAGACCACGGAGTTCCTGACGACTCATTAGAGTTCTTAAATTTCGTAGTCAAAGTTCGAGAGGCTAGGGCAGGTATGTTTTTTTTTGCCGTATATATATATATATATATATATATATATATATATATATATATATATATATATATATATATATATATATATATATATATATATATATACTGCTATTGAGGATTCGAACCCTGACCTCTAAGATGGTAAGACAATGAGCTAACCACCACACCACGACGGTACAAAAAGGAATCACATTGGAAATGCTCATGATCAACCGCCATGACTACAATCCCAAAGAACCCCTCCGACCACGCTCGGGTGAGGGGTAACGGGTCAGTTCTATCCTTCCTCAAAGACTTGCAGATCACTACGTGAGTATAAATACCACATAATCCATAGGAATAAAATTTACAATATATATACTGCTATTGAGGATTCGGACCCTGACCTCTGACCTCTAAAGTTGATTATGAGCATTTCCAATGTAATTCTTTTTTTTACCGTCGTGGTGTGTAGGTTAGCGCATTGTCTTACCATCTCAGAGATCAGAGTTCGAATCCTCAATAGCAGTATATATATTGTAAAATTTTATTCGACGGATTATGTGGTATTTATACTTACGTATCGATCTGCAAGTCTTTGAGGATAGGAGTGACCCGCTACCCCACAATCGGGCGCGGTCGGAGGGAGCCTTTGGGATTTGAATTTTGTTCTTCATGATTCTAACTGCTTCCCCTTGTGCTGTAACTGCACCTGAAATAAACTATTACTATATATATATATATATATATATATATATATATTATATATATATATATATATATATATATATATATATATATATATATATATATATATATATATATATATATATATTATAAAAGGTATGGTAGAACCAACAATTGTCCATTGCTCTGCTGGCATTGGTAGGACTGGTGTACTTATTCTTATGGAAACTGCACAGTGCTTAATAGAGGCTAATGAACCCGTATATCCCTTGGACATAGTAAGGGAAATGCGAAATCAACGTGCATTGATGATACAAACTGCTGTAAGTATTGTTAGCACAAGATCACTTCCGTACCTCATATTAAAAGAGTGGTTAATAATAGTAATAATAATAATAATAATAATCCATTTATTCGTAACCTTTATTCAGAAATGAATATTACAACTTATATTATTTTAATATTACATAATATTTACTATACATAGTTCAGTAATTTTTAAAAACATTTTAAATATCAGGATTTATACAAGAATCTTTTACATCATTAAGTTAATCTAATATACGAAAAGGGACTCACAGATCGATTCAGGTCTGTTTGGGAACGACCCTCCCCAGACACTTCGTCTTGGATTAGGGATCACCGCAGGAGAGTGTACTGTCTTTCTCTTAGCAGTTGATTTTAACGATGTACTCTTTACAATTTCTTCACTCGTCAAATGCTCCTTTTACGTGGACGTCCAGACCCTTTATACAGCATGAACCATACTCCATAGTTAGATAGCTTCAATCTACTATTCATTGCAAAACTGATTAAAGCTACCAGCATGGCTTCCGTTTCTTCCCGACCAAGACCAGCACCGTACTATTTTGGAGAAGAGGTCAGAGAGGAATACGCGATCTTTACTCCCCTTCTTTCACCTTTTGTGGTTTGCCGATGCAGGCCAAGTAAACTGAAATTTTTGGGTCTCATTTTGGACGACTACCTTACATATCTTTCACACATTCGTCACTCCGAGGCAACTTGTTCATTCTCTGCATTTACTTCGCCACTTTAATTCTACGACCTGGGATGCTGATAAGAAAAAACCCTTACCGGTTTACATTATATAAATCGTTACATAGCCATACCGGATTATGGCTAAACAGTATATTAACAGATGGCTCACACTTACTTTCGTCTGATCGACCCGATCCAGAAGGAAGGACTTCGAATAGCAAGCTGGTGCTTTTCATTCATCACCTAAGGTAAGCCTTTATGCAGAGGCAAATATCATGTCACTGTTCCTTAGAAGAGAATACCTAGTGTGCACCAGATTCGGAAGTCTCCAAATCCAGGCGCCCGCTGCACTAACAACTCTCTTCAACGTAGTGCCTCAGCATCACCTTTATTGGCCTTCCACCACTACTGTATTCAATATTTTCTCCCATTTAAATTTCATCTTCAGAAAGTCCTTTCCTATAAGTACAGTAACGAATACGCCTACTGGAGACTAAGTTTGCTTCGAGTTGTTGATATTTATAAAGAGCCTAACTCATCCCTCCTTAACAGAGATCCTCTTTTATTTCCATTTTTCTGTCCAGATAAACTCTACCAGTTTATACATATGGCTTAAAAACCGAGAGAAATGTGGCGACTTCTGCGATTTTTCCAGATCGCAATTTTACTCTCACATACGCCATTCATGTTTCAGTCTTCACAGCGGAACTCGTGGTCATTTTATTAACACTTTCAAGAATTTTTAGTCTTTCCTAATACGGCCTCTTATATAATATACTCCGATTCCCTCAGCGCACTTTAGGCGTTGACGGTAGTCATGACCAAGGACTGTTCTATATCAGTGTTTTCTTCGTCTTCTCCACTTTGAAGAAAGCGAATACATTTTGCTGGATCCCATCTCACTTTGGTATCCCATGTAATAATACTGATCGTCTGGATAAAGAGAACTCTATAACTCGACAAGCCTACTCCTTGTACCTTCCATCCATTTTAAATCAGAATACATATCCCCAAATGGCTAACTTCCTCATATCCTTTGGAAATTCAAGTTACGTCAATATGAGTGCTGGTAGATTGACACCAAGGAAACAAAGTTTATAACTTCAAGCCGACACTATTGGATTTACCCTCGTCGTATCGTTCGCTTAAGCACTGAACTTCTCTCTCTCTCTCTCTCCTCACCCCCCCCCCTTTCCAACTTGAAAATTCTGTTACCTTGTCACACCCCTTCCATTCGAGATCTGTTTCTGTTTATTGATTATTTATTATTATCTTCAAAAGGCATTTCCCCTCTTTATATTCCAAACCTTCAGAGGCTAGAATGTATTAGATCTTCTCGGATTCGCCTACCTTCATTTATACTACCATACTACCATATTGGTGTTTTTAAGAGACCTAAATATAATCTATATAGGATTAACCTCACTTTCACGGACTGTAGTAATTTAGAAGTCTTCCCCGGAACTGATTCCTCTTTCCGGTAAAGTCATTCCTTCCGCGAGCAGATGGATTTCTGTACAATCTCTTAAAAAATTATTTTTAATTATTATTATTAATATGAGACGTATTGTGCTGTGTTGGGTTACTTCTCATGCTGGGGTTCCTGGAAACGAACAGGCTTATAGGGTGGCCAAACATGCTACTGCTTCTAGAATGTCGAGTTCCCAATACCTCCCTCCTGCTGTCCGCCTATGCCGCTTCCCAGCTACGGATATTTGTTTCTATATACGTCAGGATTTCCTTTCTGGTTGGCAAATTTGCTGGGCTGAGGATACTCGTGACTCAAATCTCCGGGCCGTCAAACTCGTCATTGGACGGTGGTCTTCGTGTCGACGGAATCGCCTCCTGGAGGTAGTTCTTGCTCGTTTACGTTTGGGTCATTACCAACATCACTTCTGCCTTCCTTATGGCACGGTAGGCTCCCTCTTCTTGCCCACTGTCGATTGGCTGTGAGACCGTCCCCGTCCTTCGCAGCAAGTGTTTCCCTGATGTGCTCCATATTCCTTTCCGACGTCGATTGGCACATATCCTATCCGATTCTGTTCACTGTCGTAGTGATAGAGTTTTTGCTTTCCTGTTGAACTAGAACATTTTATCTAAAATCTAATCTTTCCATACTGTTCGTTTTCCGTTTTGTTTAGGGATTCCCTATGTTGTTAGTTTCCTGACATAGTATAAGTCTTACCCGGAACTGAATCCTCTTTCCTTTTATTATTATTATCATCATCATTATTATTATTATTATTATTATTATTATTATTATTATTATTATTATTATTATTATTATTTGACAGAGTCAGTATCGTTTTGTATGTGAAGCGATACAGCGAGTGTACAATGAATGCATCATTCAACCGCTTGCAGAATATCAAACTAGATGAGAGAATCTATGAATCAAATTGTTTATATATATATATATTATATATATATATATATATATATATATATATATATATATATATTATATATATATATATATATATTATTAAAAAAAAAAAAAATAAAAAAAAAAAAAAAAAAAATTATATATTATATAATAATATATATTATATATATATATATATTATATAAATATATATATATATATATTATATATTATATATATAATATATATATTATATATTATTTAAATAAACATATAAGTTTTTATTATGCTAATGACATAAAAAAAATTTAAAACGATTTGTACTTCTAAGAATCTTTATTATTATTATTATTATTATTATTATTAATTCTGTAAAGGGCCAAATACTGCACACTGCCTCTGCAATCTTTCATCCACCACTCATTAATGTCCAATCAATGTCTCTTATCATAGAGAATGCTTAAATTAATAAATGAATTTATATATATATATAATATATATATATATATATATAATATATATATATATATATATAATATATATATATATAATATATAATATATATATATATTGTAATTATATAATCTTCTTAACCAAAAAATATAAATGCAAATTTTATATTAAATAAATGAATTGTAAATAAATAAAGCAAAAAGAAAACATCTAAATGTAGTTATTATTATTAGTAATAATAATAATAAAAAGTGTTTTGGTGTTTGCTACATTTTTATACATTATTGTTATTATTATTATTATTATTATTATTCTTTCATTCCAGCTTTTTTTTAAGTTATTTTAATTTTTCATTTATATTAAAATAAAAATTGTTTTGAGGCATGTAAAGCGGGTTTAAATGTATATTGAAGTTAACCAGTTATTATTATTATTATTATTATTATTATTATTATTATCATTATTATTATTTATTACTATCGCTTGTCTGACTATTTAGGTTTTAATGATTTAAAATTTTTTTATTTTTATTCAATACTTAGTTATTTATTCTCTCTTGAAATCTTAAAATTTGTATTTTAAAAGAAATTTTAATAAAATAAATTTATTTATACTT
>SEYY01008481.1:15000-17500 GCA_009176605.1 Armadillidium nasatum | reverse complement strand
TATACTTTTGCTGATCTAATAGCACTCAGAACCACTGTTTCGTACTTAACAGCTCTTAGAGTCACTGTTTCGTATTTAACAGCTCTTAGAGTCACTGTTTCGTATTTAACAGCTCTTAGAATCACTGTTGCTTACTCAACATCACTTCGAACCACTGCTGCCTACTTAGCAGCTCTTAAACTACTGTTGCCTACTTAACAGCACCTTAGAACCACTGTTTCTTACTAAACACTACATTATTTTTCATAGTTAATGAAGTGATTTTTATAAGATCGACATCAATTATAAATTCAAATTTTTTTATCTAAAACATCATTATTTGGGAATAAATATAATTTATAGCCAATTAATATTTTTGTACTATTAGTATCAGTAACAATATCAGTAACAGCTGTAAAAGGTTTTAGGAATAAAAATAACAACAATAATAAAATAAAAAAAAACAAGAGAAACAACAAAAATAACAATAACAAGAATGTTATTTTTCTTAATTATCACCTGTCGTTAAGTTAACATTATATATATATATATATATATATATATATATATATATATATATATATATATATATATATATATATATATATATATATATATATATATATATATATATATATATATATATATATATAACCAAGCAAGAGGACCTAGTTCGAGACCTGTCGGAATATGTTTGCTCTTAGCTTCGATTCTTACTTTAGTTCCTTTATTTCCTACGAAGTTCACACTGAGTCGAATAAAAAAAAATTGGCGGTTTCTGTACCCCATTTTCTTACGTGAGTGGGTGGGTGGTTAGCCCACTGCATAGCCCTCTCCATTTATCTGGGTTTGGGACCGGCATGCAACTTTATTTACCTAAAGTATGCATGGCTGGGTTGGCTTCGGTTCACTGAGCAGTAAATAAGTACAATAGTGATGTGCTTTGTTACTGGTGGAATAAGTATCAGGTATCAGTAACAAGCATGATCAGCAAGTTCCAATGATAGAAGAAAAGAATTCAAAGTTCTAATAATTTTTGTTTTTCTGTAATTGGCTTCACCATTGCAACTTTTGTCTCGAAACTATAAAATGGATTTTAAAGCTCTTCACTATTATTTTTTTTTACAGTGATATAGCAATAGTTGCTTCAAATATCTTTAAAGTTATTGTATGATATTAATCGCTAATATCGGATATACATATTGCATATCCAATGATGCAGTGCAAATTCATCTAGACTACATTCATCTGTGCTTCTTCATTACCTACTAACTATCCTAAATTCTTCGAATATACCTAAACTCAAAAATAGAAACACATTTTATCGTCTTTTAATTTTGGACCTGGTGATATCAAAGCTCACCATCTTTCCTGGTCTCTCCTACATATTCTTTATTCATAGCAATTTAGAGCACTTAGAAAACCTCTCTACTCGTGTCTTTGTTCATCTTCTAGTTGGACCTAGTTAGACCTCTTAACGTCCCAACTTTTCTCTTATAGCGTTAGTCTCTCTTTTTCTGGAATTCTCCGATTACCTTTTGATCTTTAATTCCATTCTATCTTTTTAAGTTCTCTTCGGGAGGAAGAGTTCGTCGGAGTGAAGGTAATATATAACATAAGTGATCTTTTCTGGCAAAGGTAAATACATTTCTTTTTCTCTTCAAATATAACCAAGCATCTAAATTTAATCTTGCTTGCATAAACGCTGCCCCCAAAAATCTCCGTTCAAAAATTAATCTATTAACTTAAATTTCATTCCAGAATCAAAGCAAATCGGGCTAAAATCGCAAAATTATGTGAGAAATTCTTCCTGGTTCCTCTTCTTCCCGCTCATTCTGCCACATCACAAAACGTTAATTCTGACTTTGATTTTTTCTTATTTCCTTCTCTTGCTCTCTTATTACTTTTAAAGATTCCAAAGCTGTCTTACGTTCTTCTAAATTTGAAGTCTTCACTCATGTCTTTGCTTTTAATTTCACTTAAGACAATTCCGAGGTTGTTTCTCTTGCTATACCTTTCTCCTACTCATATATAGAATTAAAACATAATTTGTTTGGTCCTATATAAAAGTGTCGTTCGTTTTTTTATAGGGCATGCATCACATATCTATGGTAGTTCAATTCATAGAGAACTACTTGAAATTGTGGAGTCTAGGGCTTTTCTCCTTATCAACTGTGATCGACTCTGGCTAATGCCTCTCTATCTACACTGCAAAAATTGTCCTAACGAATCGTTGGGACAAGTGGCAAAAATGTCACTCCAAATATTTCAGTTATTTTCTTATTAGAAAATAAATCGGTGAAGCGACTTTCTTATGCTCAATATGTCTTTTCTCTATTGAAAATTTTACTGTGACATTATTGCCACTTGTCCCAACGATTCGTTAGGACAATTTTTGCATCCCTCTTAGACTCTCTATTACTATCACAAAGAACACTACTCCTCGAAACTCTTCATTCATATATTTCTTCGTTTGAGAAGAGCTCAAGTGACTAATATTACCACACTGTATCATTATTTC
>SEYY01008481.1:0-7500 GCA_009176605.1 Armadillidium nasatum | reverse complement strand
TTAAGTGTACCAGCTGTAATGCGGTATATGTAGGCCAAACTGGTCTACAATTGAAAGTGAGGATTGATAAGCAAAGTGGAGTTTCCTTTAGAACAAACCATATTCTTTGCTCTCCTGTACACTCTGCCATAAATGACCATGGACATACCCACCCTTTTTCTTCATTAAATTTCTCTGTTCTTCAACATGCATCTTCCCTTCTTGATCGTAGGATTTTGAAGTTTTATATATAAAAACTCATTGCCCATCTTTAAATGATCAAGATTCTTCTATTGTCCTTTTCACTTAATAATGAAGTCCTTTTTCCAAAAATAGTCCAGCCTTTTTATTTTTATTTGGTATTTCAATATTAATTTTGTTACTTTATTTTTTAATATTTTATTGCAATTATTATTATTTTAAATATCTTATATATAGTTAATGAATTTATATTTTAATTGCATTTTAAAATAGAAATTTGTAAAATTTAGTTTGTGCTGAAGACGGACCAAGATATGGTGTTAAACGTTCACAGTATATTAAATGAGTATGTGGAAACCCTTAGTATTGGCTTTAACCATTCTAATTAGATTAATATTCACTAGGAAAGAAGCTATCTAATATAATATATATATATATATATATATATATATATATATATATATATATATATATATATATATATATATATATATATATATATATATATATATATATATATTATATATATATGCTTTGATGGCATACGCATTCGCGTCCTCATCTAAATTAAGATCCGCATCCACACTTTCGAAAATTCAACATCCGTATCCGCAACCGCATCCGCAAATGAGCAAATATGACAATCCGATCCACCACTAATATATATATATATATATATATATATATATATATATATATATATATATATATATATATATATATATATATATATATATATATATATATATATATATATATATATATATATATATATATATATATATATATATACATTTATATTTTATATTTTTTTTCTTATTTTTTCCTTGTTTTTTTCTTTTTTTTTTTTTTTTTTTTTTTTTTGACGTTTTTTTTTTTTTTTGCTAGCCGCTAGGCCTATATTTACCCTTTAAGTCGAGGTTACGTTAAGTCGAGCTAGTTTGTTAGAAAAAAAATGAAGGGAAAAGACAAACCATATATGAGATTTAGAAAATATATTCTCGCCACACTGGCTGCATTTCAGGATTTTTCACTACCTTTTCTATTTCTTGATAACTTATTTTCCTTTCGTTTCTGGACAGTTTAATGTTTTTTTTTTTTTTTTTTTTTTTTTTTTTTTTTTTTTTTTTTTTTTTATGGTAGCAATAAATATTAATAGGTGGTAAAGTAAAAAATATCAATAACTAAAATACAAGGAAAATACTCTCTCAGGTTACTGAACCAATGTTACTGCGTCCGTGAATCAAAATCTCCATCGGTTATCGTCATGTCCATTCCGCCATCATCTAAAGTCGTGGAGAGTGGAGGACGTATTTGAATGGTGAGGTTTTGATGCAATTATCGACATGTGAAATTTCCAGTTAAAGACGGAGGTTTTAGGATACAGGGATGACGAAGTGGCAAAGACGATAGAAATATCGATTTTTGTGCAGTATCATAGGTTCGTTTTTCTGAGAAAACACATATATTTATATATATTTTATTAATCATTATTTTCCGTATATATATATATATATATATATATATATATATATATATATATATATATATATATATATATATATATATATATATATATATATATATATATATATATATATATTATATATATATATATATATATATATATATATATATTGAGAGAACGTCTGATTCTAAATGTGATTTTGCGAAAAAGACAAACTGGCAACCTGACACTTTGATCTACGACCGACAGATGGCTCTGAGTCAGTGTCGACAGTTCAAACAAATCATTGTTGATGGTATTACTGTGTCTCATCTTATACTATGGTACTCTATAATGAATTAATCTTACAACAATGTTCGTTTTTCATAAAGTTTCGTACAGGTAGTCAGTTTACATTATGTTTGGTCATAAGCATAATTTTTTTTTAGCTTTCCTTTTGATAAGAAGCAATATTTAAAAATATTTTTGCAATCCTTAAAATGTAAATTTATAACCTTACATCAAACAGACGACGCGAAAAGAAAAATAACTATAAAGAAACTTCACTTGAACGAAACATTTTGAAACGGAAAACGCGGTTGAAGGAAAATTTTTGCTAATCGGCGGAGATTGAAGAGGAAGGAGGGAGATTCTGACAAGGAAAAATGACAATGACACTTCTAACAAGGACCGAGGCACCTTCGAATCTAAACGGAAATTGGGGTATAAAAATTCTTTCCTTACAATTTTTCCCCTTAAAATGTGAGGGTAGAAAAATGGATAGAAAAATACGGTTGAAATGAGTAATGGCTAAATTAATTTAAAAACATAGATCGATAAATATAAATAAAAAAAAAATTGCCGAAAACTGCAAAAAAAAGAAGGAAAAAAAAAAAAACACACACACACACACACACACATACGTTCTTCCAACATAGGATTCGGATACCTTCAAAACATATTTGAAAATTAATTATATAACTGAAAAGAAACGCAGAAATTCAGTTAATTAGAGAAGAGACCAATTTAACAAACATTTATGAACAACCATCACCACTTTAAAAACTTAGTTTGCCCACTCCTACAAGCACACACCCATATATATATATATATATATATATATATATATATATATATATATATATATATATATATATATATATATATATATATATATATATATATATATATATATATATATATATATATATATATATATATATATATATATATATATATATATAATATATTAGTGATGGCATACGCATTCGCATCCGCATCGCATCCTCATTAAAATTAACATTCTCATCCGCACCCGCATCCGCATCCGCAAATGAGAAAATGACATCCGATCCATCATATAATATATATATATATATATATATATATATATATATATATATATATATATATATATATATATATATATATATATATATATATATATATATATATATATATATATATATATATGAGTATGCGAGTTTGTAAGTTTGTGTATGTGTATATTCCGTGTCTTTGGGCTCTATTGTAACGTTTGAAAATAGTAATAAATCTGATTAAAAAAAAAAAAAAATTACCACCAAAAATTCTCGACGGATCCCAAAATGGGGACCCTACTCCTATATCAGTCATTAATCATTATTTTTACACAATCTCGTGTTGGAAGGGAAAGGCCCTGTTGACCTTTTATTTCATTAATTTTCTTAATAGTAATAATAATAATAATAATAATAATAATAATAATAATAATAATAATAATAATAATAATAATAAATTATATTTCCCGCTTACGTGCCTAGCTATGCTTCATTCGAGGTGTTTATATATCATCGTGTAGGGTGACTAATTAAGTGTTTTTATTCATTAGTAGTTTGATGTTGGTATTGAAATTTGTGTATGTTATGACCAACTTCTTTCTTTGAGAAATAAACATTGCAGTCTTGAAGTATTTGTAAGAAATCTTTAAAGTTTTCTTCTTTTGAAAAAGGATCAAATATGAGTTCTAGCAAGAAAAGTGGCGATAATATTAAGAAATGATGAAACACTTCAAAATGCTTAGATCCTTTTTTTCTCTCTAACTTCATCAAAGGTTTAGTTAGGAGTATGTTTTCCGGTTATGCTTTATTTCAAGAGAATATCGGGATCAGTTTCGGTTATGCATCACCAAAGCAACTTTACCAGTTTTAATTGTTCTGTAAAGAGAAAAAATATTATGCGATATTGTTAAAAATTACATCGATATATAAATTATATTTCATCACCACTCATGGTTAGGAAAGAAAGGGGAGGGGCAGACCCCACTGTAAAACTTTATTCATCTGCCATGCATTTACTGTTGGTGTTATAAAACAGACAAGTGCCAAATCTCGTGTCACCAAACTCAAAGTTATGTTTTGTGAAAACAGTACGATTTTTTAAAGGATTTTGCGATGAGGATGTAAAATTTTAACACCGTCCGAGAAGTGGATGTATTGTAGTTGTTGGAATCTAAGCATCCTCGGTTTGGGATTTTTATTTATATCTTTAAAATATTTCAAGTGAAATGCAATTTCGGATGAGAATATCTTTTAGATACTTTTACTAAACAAGTTTGAATTTACTTGGATAATTATCAATCATGATTCTTCTTCATAATATATGTGGTGCTACTAAAGTATGTACCTAAAATTTTGAAGATATAAATGCATCCCCTGACCCGTGAATGGTGGTAAAGAAATAATTTTACCTTTGAAGACTGCATACTAAAGTAGCAAAATCCATGTTTCCCGAGATTTCCTAAGATGCGACCACAATCCCAAATAACCTTCCTCTAGTTTCTTCAGAAGAACAGGAAAAAAAATGAGGTTTCACATTCTATTTGAATAGAATAACTAGGCCATATCTGCATCATTTTAAGGGGAAAAAAATATCTGCTATTTGAGCAAGTGGTCTTCGTCTGTACTCTTACAAGGAGAAAGTCTATTTTATCGTTGTATTTGAATCAAAACAATAAAATTTTCTAAACGACGAACAAAAAGATAGTTTTGAAGTGGAGGTAAAGCATTGCCAACATAAATAAATGTACTATAAATTCTTTTATTCGTTCACACTACATACGCACATACACAAGGATATATATATATATATATATATATATATATATATATATATATATATATATATATATATATATATATATATATATATATATATATATATATATATATATATATATATATATATTCACTCATCACCTTTCCCACTTTCGTAGGGTGGTGCCCGCCACAATTTCCTCATAAACATACCCATTCCTACCTTTCATCCCCTTTTACGACCTCCCTTTATCTCACTCTGTCCTCCGCAAGTCTACTACCCTCTTCTAAACTCAAATTCTTTCCACCCAAAATTTCTTTCATTACACCATCCATCTCCACTTTGGCCTTCTCCTCCCTCTACCCCCATCCACCTCGGATCTAAGTACCTTGCCCACCATTTTGTCCTCATTCATTCTACACATATGTCCAAAACATTTTAGCACACCCTCCTCCACTCTATCCACTACACCCCTCTTCCATCTACACATCTCCCTTATTCTTTCATTTCTAATTCCATCAATCTTTCTCAATTTAAATATCGCTTTCAAACCTTCAATCTAAAAGACATTCAAACTTTTCTTCGCCCGAGCATTTATCATCCATGTTTCACACCCATACATTACAGAAGGTAAACACATACATTCAAACATTCTTATCTTTATTTCTTTCGAAATTTTTCCTTTCTTCCATACTTCTCTTAAGCCCCCAGCACTTTCATTACATTTACCACTCTATTATTTATCTCTTTTTCCTTCCCACCCCTACATTCCACCAACATTCTAAGATATTTGAATTCATCCAACTCCTCAAGTTTCCTTCACCTCACTTCTACACCACCCATTCCTCCCTCCACATTTCCTCATCCCCACCTTCAATCCTCATAACTTTACTTTTCGCTGGATTGACTTTCAATCTCAAGTTCGCACATTTCCTCTCAAACTCTCTCACTAGTATTCTCAACTTTTCTCCAGATTCTGCCACCAACACCGCATCATCTGACAAAAAGTAAAACGTTCACATCCCATTCACCCTCCACATTTCTCAACCTAATACCCTTCCCTTCTCTCTCCACTTCTCTAACTATCCCATCCATCAATAGGTTAAATAACATGGCGACATTACACACCCCTGTCTCAATCCCACTCCTATGCTGAACCAATCCGATAGTTCCCTCTTCACCCTCACTCTTGATCTACAATTCGCATAAAAAGCTTTGATCCTCTTCAGTAATTTCCCTTTCAACCCCCTTTCCATTAATATTTCAAACAACTTTCTCCTGTATACTCTATCGTATGCTTTTCCAAATCCAGAAAACATACATACCTCATTTTATTTTTTTCACGCAATTTCTCGGTAATCAATCTCAGTGTGAATACCTGGTCCACACATCTCGTACCCTCCCTAATATGAGAATATCTAAAACATTACTAAACCAGTTTGAATTTACTTGGATATATATATATATATATATATATATATATATATATATATATATATATATATATATATATATATATATATATATATATATATATATATATATATATATAATTTGTTTCTTACCTAAATGACAGTGTGCAGTCATGCACAGGAAATGACTCTAATATTGCAGTAATTGCAGGGATATCATTCACATACAGAATACGGTTATAGCCATAAAGGAAAGAAAACTCTATGTTATATAAAAATTCTCTTGTTACTAACAAACGGATACTAGTTAGCGTAAGAGGAAGAAAAGTAATATCCTTGTTGTAATGTCTATCTCAAAGACATTCGTAAGGTTTTTTCAGAAGATTTGCAGGTTCATTTGCCTAAACACTTTCTTTAAAATAAATATTATCAATATGGAAGGATTAATAATATTTGTTACATGCAAAGTTTATTAAAGAATATATGAGTAGTATATTATAAAAGGTAAACGAAATTAAATAGCTCAATATAATAGCTATAATGAAATAATATGATTTAGAGTTTATTATACCATAATATCTTTATTCCTATAACCTTAATTTTATTCCTGTAATCCACCGATTGTTCTTTTATTTTTTTAATCCATTTAATTACTCTTTAATTCCAAAGACTAAAAAAAAAAGAAAAGAGAAAAAAATATATAATAATTTTTCTACCAATTCATATACACTATAACAGCATTATTTTCACTGTATACATATTCATACATAAAACAGTTTAACTCACCTAAAAAGATCTGCATTGGAAATTGCAGTGAAACAGAGCGTAGATACTAATTTAAAAAGTTCCACAATTTATATAATTTTAACAAAACAATCATCATTGTAATTCTAAAAAAAAAAAAAAAAAAAAAATATAAATAAAAAATTTTTTTTTTATATATATTATATATATATATATACATATATATATATTCATACATATATACACATATATACACATACGAAATCGCACATGTATATAACGCATACAACACACAATACATGTTGTTCTTAAAACTCTCCAAATAAGACTGGCACTTAAGAAGGAGTGCCACCGTTACGGCAGGATATTAGAAAACGTGATGAAATCGGTTGCTCATACACACACATACGGTTCGTTCGTTCTCACGGCACTTCGAAAGAATGACTCTACCCAGGGTGGTGCTGTAATGTTTCACAGATGTTAGAATTCATACCTTGAACAAAGTTGTTTGTTGGAGGAAAAAAAAGAAAGAAGTTCTTTTAAATTTTGTTTGTTGCGAGAATTGCGACTTGCATGAAAAAAAAATGAAATAGAAAAGAGAGCGTAGTAATGCTTTAGGTCATTTTTATTTTCGTTTTGTAA
>SEYY01008480.1:0-14507 GCA_009176605.1 Armadillidium nasatum | reverse complement strand
GCCTAATTGGTTTTTTTTTTTTCATTAGTTTAAGTGGATTTGTAACTACTAAAATGCTAAAAATGTGATAGAATGGCTTCAGCTTCTTTATGTAATTATTTATTTTTAGAACCAAAAAAATTGGGGGGAAAAATGGAATACTAAGTACTTAAATACTAGTTTAAAAACAATATATAATTATTCCTCTCATCATTCTCCATTTTTTTGTGTGATACACACTGCCCCTCATGAACATTATTTGTAAGTTAAAATTTTCATCAAATACAGATGACCTCTTGGCTCTTAAGATATCACTGCCCATAGAGAATAATCATTCCACAGTAGCGCTGGAGGGAATGGTTGCGTTTTACTGCTGGAGGGAATGGTTGCGTTTTACTTTATAAACAAGTCCACCAAAATTTCTGATCAAATCCACTGATCTTCGAGTAAGTGACAAATGTGTGTTAATATTTCCTGTTTTATAGTTGGTTTGCTTATAATATTTTAAAAATTATCTAGGAAAACTGATTGACTGAGAAGCATCACACAGAAGGAACAGTTTGCTGTCTTATGTGGAAAACATTGTAATATCCATTTACTCACGTTAGACCTTTCTTATTATTATTACTCATTAACTTAAATTCTTTGTTCGTATTTTAGTTTTTTGTTTAGTTATTTTTGGTAACCAGTGAAATTACCTTAATATTTGCATCTCACATTACACCTTCGTTTCAGTATTAATAATATAAATTACAACGGTTATTCCATATGGCATGCATGAGTAGTTGTTGTGCAGAAGAGTATTTGAGATACATTGTGGGATAACTAAAAAAAAACACCATTTAATTCCCTTACCTTAAACAATACAACTGTACTTATTAAACCTACAAGCATGTTAATATATTAACCTACCCTGTAAAAAAGTCTTACTAAAATATACCTCTTTAAATAATACAATCTTTTATAGGCCTCCCATTTGTTTTTTTGGCTTCCACACTTGCATTTTCATGGTAAGCAGTTAATGTTTTTTTTTTGTTGTTCTTTTTGCACTTATTAACTACTGCTAACATTAACCAGTTTGTAGGTGCTTGGTGTTTATCATTCCAGTTTTGGTGGACTGTGAAGCAGTCCCAGTGGAAACTCTGTTCCCTTTTTCTTTTCCCTTTCTTTTCTTTTTTTCTTGAGAGGTGGTGGTGTGCTTCTTCCCCAATTTGTTTCTTGATCGACCGAACAATGTGTCCAAACTTACTCAAAATGTAAACAACTGGGAAAGTTCCCTTTCTTTCTCTTGCGGATTTTACGATAGATTGCATCTTTTAACTCATACATAAATCAACAGATTTATATAGTTTGATTTTATGTCAACGCTGGTAAAAGGTAAGACACTAAACATTGAATCAATTATTAAAAGAATTTTCAACATGAATTTTTTTTTTTTTTTTTTTTTTTTTTGTGGTAGATTGAAAAATGCTGACACATTTCAACCCTAAAATTTACATTCCATCTGGCTCCTTTTTTATTTTTGTCTACCATACTATATAATTCTATGGAACAAATTAACAATTATATACTTTTAGAGTAGGTTTATATTTAAAGATACTATACAGCCTATACTTGTTTTTAAATTAAATTTGTAATTTAAATTATTTGCACAGCTTGAAAAAATAAATAAATAAGAACTAACATTAATAAAATTTTTTAAATTTTATTTTTATATAACTTACCAGCTTTTTACAATAAATATCCAAATGTTGTTATTTAGATTTCAAAGCTAAAACAGTGTTGCCGGAGTCAATAATTAATGAAAAATATCTTTGGAACGTTGATTAACTTTTAATTTATTTTTCACATTCTCTTAAGAAATGAACTAAAAATTTGAAGATGGTGAGGTTATCTTTAAAAAAAATAAGAAAATAAAGATTTTTTAAAAGTAAAATCAGTTCATTTTAATTTTGTGAACCTTAATTTATATATATATATATATATATATATATATATATATATATATATATATATATATATATATATATATATATATATATATATATATATATATATATATATATATATATATATATATATATATATATATTTAACAGTGCATAAAATGACTATTTTTTTTTATAATCTTAATATCGAAAACTATATTAACCTTGAAACCAGGGTTGGAGATTTTTTGTTTTTATGAATTAAATTCACCAAATTAATAATTAAAGATTATTCCATTAATTATCTTAGGATATTTAAACTATAATTTTGTAAAAAGTACAAAACCTATTTTAATTTTTTTTTTATAAAAATGACGAAAATGTGACTGATTGGAACCAATTCACTGCATTTAAATTTTGGAACTCTCTTCACTTAAATTTTGAAGAAAAATAAAACAAATTAATTTCTATAATTAGAACATATAAGAAAATGGAGACAGAGTTTAGAAGTAGAATATTAAATGTAAGTGAGTTCATCTGATTGAGTCAATTATTAAAAAAAAAAAAAAAAATTCTTAGAAAAAAAAATATATATATCTTGTGGTAGATTGACGAATGCTGACACATTTCAACTCTGAGACACTTTATTCATTTTAGTTCTTTCTTTTCACCTCTACAGTACTACATAATTCTATGGAACAATTAAATGACATTTGTGATTAGTAAAGGTTTATGCATCAAGGTCTTACTCGTATAGAATGCAAAAAAAAAAAAAAAAAAATTCAAAAAATATTTCTATTAAAATTTATGTTTTAAATAACTCACTCGCCCTTTACAATAAATTTCTAAAGCTAAAATTCAAAAGGTAAAACAGTGTTACAAGTTTCAATAATTTAGTAAAAAAATATTATTGGACTGAATAAATAGTTATTCTTTGAATAAATTTTGACTCCAGCCCAATAAAATGCTTAAATTAATATTGATTTTCATTTATTTTCTTTTTTTAAGTTCTCTTCTGATATTGTGAGCTTAAAGATGTCAAATATGAAGACAGTGACATTATTATTTGAAAATCATAAAAATTGTCTTAAAAACAAATCATGTAAGAAATAACATCTATTTAATTCGTTATAGTCTGGTACAGGTAAGCATTTTTTTTTCTCTTAATATATGGAAGCGAAATCATCTGAAATAATTTTTTTAGGTAAATTGAAGCTTGGAAAATGATTTTGTACACTAAAAATAGAAAAAAAAAAGATTAAAAATGTAATGAACAAAGAGTAATTAATACAATCATTATGCAATGCATCGTACAACTTCAGTGGTGTATTATCATCTGGCTATGTAATACCTGTGACTGCTGCATCAGAGTTAGAGTGAATTTTATAGCTATTTCAGAGCTAAAAAAAAAAAAAAAAAAAATTTAAAATTTTTTTTTTGGTTATGTCGAAACTAGTTTGACTTAAAGGGTACATGTATACCTATGCCCAGCAAATAGGCCTAACCTGGTGAATGCTGGCTTTTTCAATGTTTATCTAACAAACTAGTTCGTACTTAACCTTCACTTGAATTTTAAATATATCCATAATGGCCAGAAAATAGGCCTAACCTTGCAAATCTTGGCTTTATATATATTTTTCATTTACTATATTCTACAAATCTTTTTTATTTAGCTCCAGAATAGCTATAAAATTCACATTGATACTGATGCAGCAACCAGGTAATGTATTTCAAGATGATAATATACCATTGAAGTTGTAGTGTTGTTAAATGATCATACCTATTACTTTAATTACTTTTTTAAGGTTTTTAGTTTACAAAATCATTTTCCAAGCCCCAATTTACCTAACAAAATACATAATAATTTCTGATCATTTCATTTTTGTAGTTTCGTATACTAAAAAAAAAAAAAAAAAAAAAAAAAAAAAAAAAAAAAAAAAAAAAAAGGTTTACCTGAACCAAACTATTACCATATAATTTGATTTTTCTTATGGCAACCCTGCTTGAAACTCTCAACTTCCTTCCTTGTCACTTTACCAAATCCAAGTACCATTTTTACAAATAAATATCAATATATTTGTTAAAATATTCTTTTAACAATTTTAAGCACAATTTTTTATATATAAAATCTTGGTTACTTGGAGAAGTTTGTCTGTTCTCAATTAAGAGAACCTTGAACTCGGAGGAAGTGAGTCTTAAAATAGGGAGATACCATAATAAAATCACTAAAGAGTCTTGGTCACTCAAAGTCAGTAATTATATTCTGTTGATTTGGGAAGTGGAGTAAAGGTTTCTCATCAAGCATGTTATAACTTTTGGAAATTGTTTAGGTGGGATTCCCTGGCCACCCAGGAGAGTTGGAATGGAGAAAATTGAGACACCCAGGGTACCCTGATCATTTCAGAGGGAGGTTCTTTGAGTACTACTTACTTGTTTCTTTTTTCATGCTCTGCATCTGCTAGGACAGCGGTTTCCAACCTTTTTTTCCTTCCGTACCCCTTCATAATGTTTTTTATTTACGAGTACTCGTACACACACAAATCCAAAATTTAATATATATATATATATATATATATATATATATATATATATATATATATATATATATATATATATATATATATATATATATATATATATTCTATAATCTATTAATTTTTTCCTTTTACATTCTTTTTAATTAAGCCATATATTTTTTTGTGTACCCCCTATCGATAGCAGGCGTACCCCCAGGGGTACGCGTACCCCAGGTTGGGAACCGCTGTGCTAGGACATTGGCAGTGTAAATGTAATCCAATATTTATGAAAAAATCACAGCACACAATATATCGCAATGGCCAATGAAATACCATGGAAAAAATGGTGTTAACTTTAAGGAAATATATTGCCAATTTTAAGGAAAAGCACTTAAGAAAATATCCTTGCCAAACAACAAAGACAATTCCAAATTTTGCTCCGATATGTCTTAGCACCTCTTCTGGACTATGTTCCACTTTGACTCGTTGCCAAAACAATATTTAATATTGTTGAAACAACTTTTTTTTCCCCCTAAAATAGCCAAAAACTTAATTATCTAATTCTAATTTGAAATTTATTTATAAGAGAAACGAAACCATCTTTATTACTTATTTCACATTTTAGATTCTTAAAAAAAAAAATAAAAAAAAATAAATTAAAATTCAATTTACTTTCATTTTATATTAGCCCCTTTCCCAACTAAAATCTTGAAAAGTGACGATTTAAAATCAATGATCTATCACCAATATTCACCACTGCAGCCCCAAATCTCAAAATTTTAATGCTGCAAGTCGAAACGACACAACACAATTTCTGGAAACTCTTACAAAAGTCTCATTCTAACACTAAATAATGCACTTAATAGTCTCGTCTCCCTCAGAAGACCCATGTCCCTTCTCTCCACAATATTTGAAAAATTAATGTTCCTCAGTTTCCACTCACAACATTCTTTCCGAAAATAATCTTGAACAATGGGTTAGAAATAACAAAATGACTGTCCGCCAACTACCACAAAATTCGAAAATTACACCACTCACCTTAGACAGAAGGAAATTTAACACAAACAATAGAATTAAAAAAAAAAAAAAAAAAAAAACACACACACACACACACACAGGTTTAACTTTTAATACCCTAATGACATAACATACACCCCACACACAACAATATCACTTCGTGAGATACGCAAACTCAACACCTTGAAGATATTAAATGGTCCAAATTTTGGCTAAAAGAAAGAAAACTCTTCAATAGTCCACAGAATATTTATCTGCTTCCCTTTTCGTATATTTAATTAATGTGAAAGAGCAAACTAAAGAACTTTGAAATAGGTTTCCTTATTTCTCAAATGTTCAAATGGAAATGTTAATAAACAAACATTTAATTATCTAATCATGAGAAATATTTTAAATGGTAAAAAAAAAAAAAAAAAAAAAAAAAAAAAAAAAAAAAAAAAAAAAAAAAAAAAAAAAAAAAAAAAAAAAAAAAAAAGGAGAGAAAAAATAAATATATATGAAATAGTCGAGTTGAAGAAGTTCTAATATTGTTTCAACAGAGTCTTAAAAAAGTATATATGAAGATAAATATTTAATTCGATTTATAGATTATAAAATTGAATTCACTATTAATTAACATAAGGAGAGCATCACGAGCTCTCATTGCGTGTGTACGTTGTTCACTCGCTCTGAACTCGTGATGGCCTGAAGGGCAGTATTTTGTCTGCCTGGAGGGACGCATATCCCTTCGTCGGTGAAAACTCAACATGGTATGTCCATGGTCTTTTATGGCAGAGTGTACAGGAGAGCAAAGAGGATGGTCTGTTCTAAAGGAAACTCCTCTATGCTTATCAATCCTTACTTTTAAATGTAGACCAGTTTGGCCTACATATGCCGCATTACAGCTGGCACACTTAAATAAATAAACTAATGAGGATCTGAGCATTGGGTGAAATTCTTTGTGTCTGAAGAAACTATAAATTGAGAGGGAGTTATAATTTATGAGAATGAACTGGCGTTGCGGGAATGTAATTTCAAATATAGTAAGAATATTTCTATTAAGTTGAGATGTAAGTGATCCTATATAAACAGAAGTTTTAAGTATATTTTTTTTGTTTGGGTACAATAGGAAAATGAAGAGTGGGTTTGAAGATTTTAGTGAGACACTCGTTAATTAATACTTTTACCACTTGGAACTTGGGAATAAATTAAAATGAAAAAGTATTTTCATAAATTCTAAGTTTGTATGGAATATATATATATATATATATATATATATATATATATATATATATATATATATATATATATATATATATATATATATATATATATATATATATATATATATATATATATATATATATATATATATATATATATATATAGTGATGAATCGCATGTCATATTTTCTCATTTGCGGATGCGGATGTTGAATTTTTGAAAGTGCGGATGCGGATGTGGTGTTGAATTTTCGAAAATGCGGATGCGGATGAGGATGCCATCACTACTGGAAATATACTATGACAACATCATAATTTCTCCTTTTCCAATCTGAAAATTATAGGTGTGTAATTGGTGACATAGCCCAACTTTTACTAGAGAAGTGACAAGGGACCAGGTTACTAAATCATTGGTGGTCAGATTTATTTGATTTTTACGATTTATAAGGTGTGTTCGATGGTCAAGATTCTTTAAGAATATTGAAGATTCTTAAAGGAAAGTGGCCCAGGCAGTGTGTCCCACTTGATATTGCTGCAATAATTTTCTGCTCGCGGCAGCGAAACTTCAAGATAGAAATTTCAATCATCAGTTTTCGGTGCAGCAATCTTGAATGGTCACGTGATGTAAACAAACATGGAGTTAGGTCAAGGCCTACCTTTTGAATAAAAACCTTTTTTAAATATTTTTACATATAGATTTGTTTGCAAATTATTTTGAATAATTATTTTAGCATTTTCAGATCATTAATTTGATTTAATGAAACAAAATCATTTCTTCTGAACCCCCCCGTCTTGAAAATCCCCTTTTAATAATAAGCATTTATAATAATCCGCAACGTCTTCCACACTTGAAACTGAACTATTAAAATCATTAATTTCATTTAACGACACAACCCATTCTAAACCCTTATCAATACACTTTTCTTTTGCATGATACATATAATGTTTCCATTTTTCCTCTCAAATATAATAAAATTTTCAGCCATTCTTTTATATCTTTAGCTCAAAAAGCCCAATTCAGAATCTTTAAAGCGCTTTCCCTTTTCTGTTCAAAACTAAAAACAATAAAACTTTTGTTTTTTTACACGTTCATCATTAAATAATCTCTTTTAAAACTTTTAATTCCATCTTTCGGAACACATTAAATAAACAAATCAACTCTCCTTTGATTACAAGCTTGCAAAGGCTATTTTACCTATTACAATTTCTAATTTAACATCCAAGATTGCTCTCTCAAAAATCAGTTGTACAAATTTTTCATATTCAAAGCTAAATCGAGAATTAAAAACAGATATATGTGCAAGCTATTTTTGTACAACTTCAATGGCATCTTATAACTATCAGGTTGCTGTACCAGCGTCATAGATAATTGTACGAAATATTTTAGCTTTTTCGGAGCTTAAAAAAAAAAAATTCATTATATAATGAAATTACGAAGACGAAATATTACGAAAAAAAGTAAAATAGGCAAATTTATTTTTTTTACATTATTATTACGTTCTGAAAAGCCCAGCATTCAGCTAGATTGGGCTATTTTTTCTTCAAGTCCAAGTTAGGTTAAGTCAAACTAGTTTGTTAGTTTCAACAAACTATAATTTGACAAAGAGTTGGTTGATTTTGTTTTTGTTTTTTTTAAATAAAAAATTGAAATTTTTTCCTTTTTAATTCAGCATGTGTTTTTGACATTGACCCAATTATAAAATATTGCCAACTCATATAATACATATATATTCTGAAATTCGATGCAACTTTTGCTCCCAATTGGGTCAGCACATATTCTAGACTATCTTTCACTTTAACTTGTTGCCAAAACAATATTTAAAATTGTTGAAAAAACTTTTTTTTTTTTTCTAAAATAACTAAAAAATATTACTAAATTGAAAATTAACTGATAAGAGAAACGAAGTTATCTTTTTCATCACACATTTCAGATTCTTATATATCTTCAATATTCACCATTGCAGCCACAACTACTCAAAATTTTAATGATGCATTTCGAAACGAGACACTACCCAATATCTGGAGACTCTTTCCAAAAGTCATTCTAACGCTAAATAAAGAACCTAATAGTCTCGTCTCCCTCAGATCCATGTCCCTTCTCACCACAGCATTTCAAATATTAATGTTCCTCAGTCTCCACTCACAACATTCTTTCCGACAATAATCTTGAACAATGGGTTAGAAATAACAAAATGACTTCACCACAAAACTCCAAAATTGCTCTACTTACCCTACAGAAAATAATGTAACACCCCAACAACATATCTTACAAACAATACAATTAAAAATAAACTACTATAGGTTTAACTTTCAATACCCAAATGACATACACCCCATACAACAATATTACCTCGGGAGATACACAAGCTCAAATCCATGAAAACATTTTAAATGGCACAAACTTTGACTCATAGAAAGAAAACTACAGAATATATATATCGCTGCTTCCCTATTTTAAGAATCATCATAATCCAAAATTAATAAACTAGTGACCATCAATTACAAACAAGTTACTACATCCGTTCATCAC
Source organism: Armadillidium nasatum (assembly GCA_009176605.1). Taxonomy (NCBI): domain Eukaryota; kingdom Metazoa; phylum Arthropoda; class Malacostraca; order Isopoda; family Armadillidiidae; genus Armadillidium; species Armadillidium nasatum. The sequence continues at coordinate 5,335 of SEYY01008480.1, read as the reverse complement.
CTAAGAACAAAAACAAATATTTTCATTAAGACCACATTATAGGCTGTAAAATACAAAACAAATCGTTCTTTAGAATCCAAACTGCGTCAAACATCATAAATCTCCACACACCGAGGAGCAAAAATAACCAGGTAATATAATATTCACACATCTACAACACCCTTCACCCCAACTCCAAACACACCCATACACTAATACAAATAATAAAAAATAATTATTTCGTTTTACTTAACAGAAATAACAATTTCATTTTAGAAAATTAGGTTATAAACATCAAAATCATTCTAATTGCAAACCAAAATTCAGTTTATATATATTTAAATGTTTAAGAAGCAAAATAAAGAACATTGAAATAGGTTCACTTATTTCTCAAATGTTCAAATGGGAATGTTAATAAACATTTAAATATCTAATAACAAGAGTGTATAAAACTTGATTAAAGAACTATGACAACTGTAAGAGTGACAAATTTTATTACAACTGAAAATACTTTTTATTATAAAGTCAAAAAAGAAAAAGTGAATTTTGTATTACAAATTTAATCAAAAATTAAGAAATTTTAACCATTCAACTCATGAGGATTTTCATCCTTTTGAAATTAAAAAAAAAAAAAAAAATATTTAAGTTTTTAAAGAGAGAGAGAATGAAATTTTAAGAATAATGTCAACAATGTCGACTTCTTTTTCTTTTTGTTGAATTAATTTGAAGACGAGATTCAAGTTTCCTTTTCGGTCGGAGTTTCAGTATGTTGTTGTTTTTGTCAACCAATTTTGTAAAGTTTTTGACTTCTGTTTCTGTCAGTTCTGCCCATCGAATGAATGAATCTACTTTATTTTTTTGAAACAAGCTTACTGTAGTAGTCAATCACATTCTCACTAAATGCAACCTGTCTTCTGAAATCTTTACCTTCTTCTTCAGAGAGAGCGCTCCATTCAGTGAATTTTTTAAGTGAACTTAAGCCATTACCAAGAAATGATTTGTCCATATGACGTACCATTTTAAATGCAAAATCTTTTTTAAACTTTATCATTTCCATTTCTGAAGAAAAAATCCATTCCAAAAAGTTATCAATACTTTGAAAATTCCCTTTTGATAAAGAGTATTTAAAATGCAACGCAATGCTTCCCACATCTAAAGCTAAACTTTTTTTAAAATTTTCAATTTCATTTAAAGACAGAGCCCATTCCAAACTCTTATCAATGCATATTAAATCTTCACAAGAGTACAAACATAATTTCCTTTCTTGTCTCACATATAATAAGAAATTTTTCAGCCATTCTTTTATCTCCTCTGCAGAAAAAGCCCAATTCAGAATATTTTGAAACTCTTTCCACTTATTGTCAAGAACTAATAAAGAAAATAAAACTCTTTTTACATTTTCATTATTAAATAGTTCCTTTTTGAAACTTTCAATTCTTCCTTTCGGTACACAACATTCAATAAACAAATCAATTCTACTTAGATCACAAGCCTCAAAGGATATTTTACCTATCCTATTCCCTTGTAACCTTACAATATCCGATTTCTCTTCCAAGGTTGCACTTGAAAAAATCAGTCGTATAATTTTTTCATCTTCAATCGTAAATGGAGATTCAAAAAACTCACATATTACGTATGAGAAATTTAAAAGTCCAAAATCTGAGTGAAGGTCAGATATAAAATAATCTTCAATCTCTTCGTAAGTAAATGCATTAAGCATATCTCTTTTACTTATTCCTTCCAAACGAAAGAAAAACCTTTTTAAAGATGGAGAACTTTGAATCCAAAAATCTCTCAAAATGTTATGATAATCACATAAACTAGAAGATGATTCATTTTTTAATAAACTCACAATCCTGTTGAGAAGTAAACAAAATCCAGTTTTCGGTAACACTTCCCAATATTGACTCACTACATCCATAAACATGTATTGATAAGGCCAAGATAATAAATAAAACAATACATAATGCAGCAAAATTGGGTGGAAGAACACCATTAACTGCTTCTCATCTAAATGGTGAAGCAAATATATTGCAATTTCAAGATATTTCTGAAATGATAAATATAACTGAGGAGGAAACAAAACAGGATTTGCATTGCTTTCCAAGAAAAACAAACGGTTCATTTTACTAAAGAAATAATCCAAAGAGTCTCCAGCAAAAATCGCAGCCTCATCTTTTTCTGATTCGTTCAGCTCTTCAAAGCACTTTTTGAATGCCACATCATTGCAGTTACTAAAGAACACATTGTGGAAAGTCTTCTTAAGTTTGTATAATGAAAAACTGTCATCCTTTTCTTCCATTAGAATTTGAAGTTCTCCCAACAAAGAGTAAGACCATAAATCGGCCATCTCATTGCGCCCATCGATACAAAAACCATTTTCAAATACTTATTTTCAATTTTGGGTCTAATGTCTTCTGGTAATTGCTCCCATAAAACAGGAATAACATCAGACAAACAGTAATGACAAGCTATACAAAATTTAAGGGAAGGGCTTAATTCAGTGTCCTTTAAAATCTCTCTTGCAGCCTTTTCTTCATTAAGTATTCCATTTGAGGTAAAATAAGAACTTCTGAGGAAGGGACAAATATAATCGAAGGGCAAATCAAATTCTTTCTTATAAAATTTTGCCAATTCCATAGATTGAGTTAGACAAAAAATAACTACCGCTATTGGTATTTTTTCTCTCAATCCAAAAGGCAATTTCTCCAATTCATCCAATACTTTCTTCTCCATATTTTCAAACCACGAATCGCTTTTATCATACCACAAACTATCATCAATATCAAAATCTGGCAGTTTTAAAATTTCCTTTTTAAACTCTATTTCGTTTGTAAGCTCGATGGCCATCCGAATTCCACAAAGGTCTTCCAAACGAGAAACCATTTCTGGAAAATAAATCAGCATATATATATATATATATATATATATATATATATATATATATATATATATATATATATATATATATATATATATATATATATATATATATATATATATATATATATATATATATATATATATATATATATATATACAATGATATAACCGCAGATTTTTTTTTTTTTTTTACAGTTCTTCACCACTCACAGGTTGAGGCTTTTCCAAGGAGGGGGCACAAACAATAGAAAAGATGAAAAAAACCAACTCATACCCAAACCTAACTCGAATCCCTCAGGTGTGAATAGACGGAAGCCTTGAAAAGAGGATGATTAAATACAGAAGGAAAAATAGATGGTAGAAGAGTTCCACAGAACAGAGGTGCCTGGAAAGAAGGCCCCACAACGGGCAAGCCTGGGGTTTCCAGCATCCACACAAAATTCGTGCGAGAGCAGGGCACCCCTTGTGCAACGAGGGCGACGCAATGGTAGAGGAATGCGAGAGGCGAATTCCCTCGAGCGCCTGCCATTGTACTACCTATAGATAAGAGATAGTGCGCCAACGTCACGTCGCAGAGATAGAGAGTCGAGATAGTCTGAAAGTAGACACAGTTTATTAATCTTTTAGCCTTAGACTCTACCCTATCTATAAGAGTGGAGAAACCGGAACCACCCAACAAATGTGTTAACAGTACTCCATACAAGGTCGAATAAGACTCTTATATAATTGAAGTAATTGCTCAAAAGAAAAAAATTCTCACAACCTGAACAGTACTCCCAGCTTCTTAGAGGCAGCCTTAGTAACCGCTGTGATATGTGGTTTCCAAGACAATTTATTGTATATGTTTAGACCAAGAATGTTGATGTTATTTACAGGTGAGATGGGAGAGCCATCGAAGAAGATAGGAAAGTTGGGAGGTGTTTTTGAGAGAGAGATGTGAAAAAGTAAAAAAGAGTTGAATTTCACAAGGTTGCTATCACCCCTCCGGGAGATTCCATCAAAATCTACAAGAATAGAATCGGAAAGTTGAAAACGAGAATCAACTCTAGAAACAAAAGAGGGAACAAATTTGAAATGAGTAGAAGAACACAGAGTGGAGTCATCAGCATAAGAGTGAACAGAGTTAGAAGTGAAGTTGAGAAGATCGTTAATGAAAAGTAAGAATAGTGTTGGAGATAAAACTGAACCCTTGAGGAACAAAACAGTTGACAGGAAAGGAGGAGGAGGTCGCCCCATCTAGAAGTGTCGAAATGGAACGATCTGAGAGAATACTAGACAAGAGTAAGCAAAGAGAAAGAGGAAACCAAAAGGAAAGGAAGCTTGGAGAGAAGTGACGCATACCATACCCGGTCAAAAGCCTTGGATATGTCAAGTGCCACCACACAAGACTACCCGTAGTCCCCTAAGAGCAGAAGATCATAAATTAGTAAGATAGGAAAGTATGTCACCAGTTGACCTCGAGCGTCGAAAGCCATGCTGATGATCTGAGAAGAGAGACTCCAAATAATTCAGGAAATGAGCTAGGTGTGTTTCAAAAATTTAAACAGGTTGATAGTTGGAAGGGTCACAGCGGCTACCTTTTTTTACGGGATCGGCTGAACTTATGCGCGCTTCCAGCATTGAGGAAAAGTATGTGTTAAGGCATAAAGAGTAGAGCTGAATGAGGACAGGCGCCAACTCGGAAGCATACTCCCTCAGAACACGAGGGGGGATGCCATTCGTGTCATTGGCATTCCTGATGTCCATAGATTTCAGAATCCCATGTAGACGATAATTAGTAATCACAGGTAGAGACATGGGACACCTGACAAGAGAAGGAGTAGTAGGAGGGATATCAGAATCGAGCAGGGTGGAATTAGATGAAAAAAGGAGACCGAAGAGATTAGCCTTTTCAGTAGGATTATTAGCTATAGAACCATCAGAGCGAATAAGAGGAGGAAAGGCAGATTTGTAGAAGTTTTTAGGGATATTTTTGACAAGAGGCCAGAAATTTTTATCAGGAGAAGAACCATGGATTTTTCCTTTTAGTGAAAGTACGCTTAGTCCGTCGATTAACATCCCTGCAACGATTCCGAGCTGATTGAAAATCAGCAAGAGTGATAAGGAAAGGAGAGTTTTTCCATTAATGATAAGTGTTATTTTCTCTCCCAAGCGACAAGAAAACAATTGCCATCGAACCATGGATTTTGAGGAGAAAATGATTTAGTTGAAAATGGAATGAACCTGCCCATCTTATCGACGATTACGGCTCTCACCTTCTCATCGGAGACCGAAGTGTTCCCCGACCCAAAGCAGGATTCATTCCAATGGTAATTAGCATAGAAGCGAAGCATTGCCACCCAATTAGCGCGATTGAAGTGCAAGAAAGTACGCTTAGAGCATGGAAGAGCTGTTGGAGAGAAAGCATTATAATTAAGAGCTATAAGATTATGGGTCAGAGTTACCGATAGGAGGAAAAATGGTGTATTTATAT
>SEYY01008479.1:5000-18043 GCA_009176605.1 Armadillidium nasatum | reverse complement strand
GAGTCTTCGTTTTACCGAGACTCGAACTACCCGTCCTAAAGCGTGGAAATTCCCCGCTTTGTTTACTGAAGTTCCTCCGCTTTATCCTATATATATATATTATATATATATATATATATATATATATATAATATATATATATATATTATATATATATATATATATATATATATTATTTTTTTTAAAATCTGCTAAACTCTCACAGAATATTTCTATATAGAAAGTAATTTCTGCTATTGGACTCGAACCAGAAACCTTTAAGATAGCAAGTCTTGTGCGTTAACCACCAGTCTGTCAGAGGTTTAGCAGACTTTAAAAACGTTATTATTAAAATGTCTGCGAGTGATGGATCCGACTTTTGACCTTGTTGCCCTTTGCCTGAGCTGCGGTTGGAGGAGTCCTTTGGGATTGACATCATGAGTGTAGATCATGAGCAGTTCCAATGGGATCTCCTTTTGAACCGTCATGGCCTAGTGGTTAATGCACAAGACACTATAAAAAAGGTTGCTTGTTCGAGTTCAATAGTATATATATATATATATATATATATATATATATATATATATATATATATATATATATATATATATATATATATATATATATATATATATATATATATATATATATATATATATATATATATATATATATATAACATTAAACATAAATAATAAAAGAACAAAAATACGTTTGCAAAAGTTGCTTAAATTAAAGTTTTTAAAGAAGTAAATGCAGAAGACTTTGTGACGCATTGAGTTAAACAGGAAAAAGTGAATCCGATTGTCAGTATTTCGACCCTTTTCGGTGAGCTCAAGAATAAGTTTCAAACTCAGCAGATGGAGCTACTGCAGTGGCGGCTCGTGACTTCTGAAGGTGAGAAGGCACAACAATAATCATATATATATATATATATATATTATATATATATATATATATATATATATATATATATATATATATATATATATATATATATATATATATATATATATATATATATATAATAATAAATATGAATGTACTCACCTTTTAATTACAAAAAAATACCAGTTCTTTATGGACTTTTATAATTTTAAATGCACTTCATTATTTTAAATTTAAATTTTAATTGTAATTTGTTTAAGATTAAAAGATTAGCAACACTTCACTCCACTACAATAAATGTCAGACTAATTAAAATTAAAGATTTCGGGCAAGATGTGGCTTACGCATGTGCAGTATGATCTTAAATAGTGAGGCAAATTTTAATGTAGAAAAATAATTTCTCCATAGTTTATAGACTATTTTTTTTAGGCTTTTCACTTTTAAGCCAAATAAAATACTTCATTCGAATGACAGGAGTTCACCTTACAGAACATATGAAAAAAAAGTAAAATGAAATTCCATTAAAATTAAAAGTTTGAATAAAAACAAAAAGGTAAGGAAAAAAAACAATTGCCTCCTTTCTGAATAAATATACGTAACATTTATTTTATATAAATACCACAGTTACCATAGTAACGAGGAGGCTTTCAATATGTTTCTATGGTAACAGTGACATGCATAAACCGTTTATAATATATATATATATATATATATATATATATATATATATATATATATATATATATATATATATATATATATATATATATATATATATATATATATATATATATATATATATATATATATAGAGAGAGAGAGAGAGAGAGAGAGAGAGAGAGAGAGAGAGAGAGAGAAAGAGAGAGAGAGAGAGAGAGAAATTTATATTTTAAGCCTTGTATGAAAAAATGCTAAATTTTAAAATCTGAGTTGCTTAACCTAATTTTTGAATTAAAATGTTATATTTTTATTAAATGCTAACGGAGGCACTGCCTCCCCTGCCTCCCCCCAAAAACCGGCACTGAGCGACTGACTTCATTTCTGATAAATTCACGGTAAGTAATATAATTTAAGTTTCATATTCAATCAAATGTGATATATAGTTGGTTGAATTGCATACATGAGAGTTGCGCTAACAGAAAAAATATCCACAATAGAAAATAATTTACATACTTCAATTTTTTATATTTATTTATTTAAATTTAAAAAATAAATAAAAATAGGGGATAAAAGGTTTGCTGCAGATAAACCTATGGTAAATTCCTAATGTACTCAAAGCAAAGCCTGGTAGCAAAAATACCATAGTCACCCTTTATTCTGCCATAGGAATTAATGGGGTTATTGCATGGGGCCCTATGGTAACCCATTGGTTTCATCATAGAACCTTTTGAAAAAAATTTTATGGGTAATAAAGTAACCCACTCCAATCTCTTCCTACCCACCTTAATCTGTAAATTATCTCCCTCATCCACACCCCTCTCCCATCCCTCCCAATTTTTCATCCACAGCACTTTACACTCACCCGCATTTACTCTGAAGACCAGTTCATTCCAACCCTTTACAAACTCATTCACCAATATTTTCAAATTCTTCTGTCTCAGCCGTACATCATCCGCATACATCAAAACCCTTGCATCACTTACGTGTTTACTCTCACACATGCTCTACTATTCCTGCATGATGATCTAATTCCTTCCCGTATCTTCTCTTCAATTTCGTGCTCACTCAGGACCTCCAATAGTTTATTCCTACCTACCCTTTTTCTAAATCCAAAAAGCACATGAACTCATCCTTATTTTTATCTCTACTTTTCTCCTCAATCATTCTTAATGTAAAAACCTGATCTATGCAATCCCCTGTTCCTCTTCTGTCAACTCATCCATCTCTACCCTATTCAATAAAATTCTTCCATGCACTTTCCCCACTACGCTAAGTAAACTTATCCCCCTATAACTTCCACACTCAAATTTATAACCCTTACCTTTATACAGAGGAACAACACATGCATCCTGCCAATTTTAAGGTACCACACCCGTTGCCAAATATGTTAAATAATCTTACAATTCATTCTAATACACTCCCCCCTCTCCCTTCCAACAGCATCTCCCGACTTATTCCATATGAAGAAGTTCCTTGATCAGAAAGACAAACCCCTTCAGACTGAAAGAAAAATAGATAGTAAACGAGGATCTCCTATTTCCAAATTTAAACTTGATATAAATATATCATACTTTGACTGTTATGGAAAATGTAGATACATCATCAAAACTAAATGCCTTAATGGCGATTAAACATTACCCAAAAATAATGCGGAATGTTGTTATACAGCAACTTCAATGGCAATAACATAAATTAATAATTCGGTCAGACTTACGAGTCAATATGGAAGATGATCTAATTGAAACTATACATTTCTCAGAACAAGTTCACTTTGAATAAAATTTAAAATTATTGTTTATTTTTTTGTGTGAAGAGTACATTTTGTTTCATAAATTTGGTTGCATTGATAAAAAAAAAAATTGGACTTCCCATTGTGAGAGCAAAGGTGTCCAGCTCAAAACTATTATAAAAGAATGAGGTTTCGAGTTCTATTGTGACGGAACTGCAATTTATATATATATATATATTATATATATATATATATATATATATATATATATATATATATATTTATATATATATATATATATATAATATAATAAATAATATATATATATATATATATATATATATATATATATATATATATATATATATATATATATATATATATATATATATATATATATATATATATATATATATATATATATATATATATTTATTTATATATTTTTTTTTTTTTTTTTTTTTTTTTTTTTTTTTTTTGCAAAAAAATGTCAACTCTAACTTTGATTCTTCCTCTTTCCCTCCTTTAATACGGCACAACTGCTGTTTTACCTTCTTCTAAAGCTGAACTCTTTGCTCAAACTTTTGCCTCTAATTCAACCTTAGACGATTCCTGGAGCTATTCCTCCTCCTTCAACCCCCTCTAACTCAATTATGCCTAAAATTAGAATTTCTTCAAAAGATGTCATTTCTGCTCTCTCTGAGCTTAATACTAAGAAGGCGTACGGTCCCGATGGTATTCCTCCTGTGGTTCTCAAAAGTTGTGCTTCCGAGCTTGCACCGTGCCTCGGCAAACTATTTCGTCTTTGCCTCTCTACTTCAACCTTCCCTTCTTTCTGGAAAAGTGCGCTCATTCAGCCTGTGCCGAAGAAGGGGGACCCCTCTCAACCCTCCAACTACCGTCCTATTTCTTTGACCTCCGTTCTCTCTAAAGTTTTCGAATCTATCCTTAACAGGAAGATTTGGAAACATCTCAATTCTTCTAATCTTATCTCAGATCGCCAGTATGGCTTTCGTAAGAAACGCTCTACGGGTGATCTTCTTTCCCTTCTCTCTGACTCTTGGTCCTCCGCTCTTCGACATTTCAGTGAATCTTTTGCTGTCGCGCTGGACATATCGAAAGCCTTCGATAGAGTCTGGCACGAAGCTTTGATTTCCAAACTTCCCTCTTTCGGTATCTATCCTTCTCTCTGTGATTTCACTAATTTCCTTTCCGGTCGTTCTATAGCAGCTGTTGTAGACGACCACCGTTCTTCCTTTAAATCTATTAATAGTGGTGTTCCTCAGGGTTCTGTCCTATCCCCAACACTTTTTCTACTTTTCATTAATGACCTTCTCTCTATTACCTCATCTCCTATCCACTCCTATGCTGATGACTCCACCCTTCATTATTCCTTCCAGTTTGAAAAACGTCCCACCCAACAGCAGTTGATAGACTCGAGAAGGGTAGCCTTGGAGCAACCAACCTCTGATCTTTCACTTTTTTCAAATTGGGGCAGAGAAAACATGGTTGTTTTTAATGCCTCAAAAACTCAATTGTTTCATCTCTCCACTCGACACAATCTTCCACACAACTATGATATCTTCTTCGAAAACGCACAACTCAAGCCTTCATCTGTTCTTAATATTCTTGGTGTTTCTTTTTCTCGTGATCTTTCCAAGAAAGATCACATTACTTCTCTTTCTAAACAAGCTTCTAAGAGGTTGGGTGTTCTGAGGCGCCTTCAGAATTACTTCACGCCACCCCAACGGCTTTCTCTGTATAGAGGTGTTGTTCGTCCCATTATGGAGTATGCTTCGCACATCTGGGGTGGTTCCACACACACAGCTCTCCTAGAGAAGGTGGAGTCTAGGGCATTTCGTCTCATCAACTCTCCTGCTCTCACTAACTCTCTTCTTTCTCTTTCTGCCCTTCGAATTGTTGCGTCACTCTCTCTTTACTATCGCTATTACAACAAACACTGCTCTTCTAAACTCTCTCGTCGCATACCTCCTCCATTGAGAAGGGCTCGTGCGACACGCCTTTCTACACAGTCTCATCCTTTCTCTGTCCAACTCTCCGACCCCAGAGTTAACCGCTATGCTCAATCTTACATATACTCTACTGGTAAAGTCTGAAACACACTCCCTTCATCTGTTTTCCCAACTTCCTTTGACTTGCACACTTTCAAACGCCGTGTATCTAGGACACGTCGGCCTCCATCAACCATGATATAGATTTTTCCCAACTTCGGTGGAAATTGGTAGGCCTCTGGCCTTTGCCCACCGGAAGGAGATATAATATATATATATATATATATATATATATATATATATATATATATATATATATATATATATATATATATATATATATATATATATATATATATATATATATATATATATATATATATATATATATATATATATATATATATAAGTTCACATCTCACGGATATTTCCTTACATCTAGGAGTGGTACTTTTCTAGGATACCCAAGTGGGATCGAACCTGCGCCTTCAAGCTCGTGAGTTAATCACTCTCCTGGGTGGCAGTAATACCTAAATAAAATTGTATAAGAATTAGAAATATCTTTAAGCCAAATGCGAAGCAGGATTCACTCAAATCAGTGGCTCCGGAGTCACATCTAACAATGGCTCAAGAGTCGAAGTTGAAACAAATTTCATAACGCCACCCAGCCATGGTTAAAACTAATTTAAGTAAAATCATGTAATTATTAAAGGCAGCGTTCATGTAGATGGTTTAAGGTTAAAATCGTCGTTGATCATATTAAATTGTGCTTTCGTATTTTACTATTTTTTTCTTCTTTTACAGAAACCCAAACAGCAGATTTTCTTCATCAACTGAATTTAGTGGTATAGGATCTTGCAGAGAAATGTATCCTTGTCCTTTTGATGTACAAAATGCTGTAGGACTAAGGATACCTGGATCAGTTAACAGAACGATGCCATTTATTGAAGATAATGAGACTGATTTGCTTTGGGACCTAATTTCCTAAAACTTGAAAATTAAAAATTAAGGAGAGGGTCCAATCTTTAAAAAAAAGAATTATTATTCAAACGTATGAGTTGAAAATTTCAGAGTGTATGCATTTTCCCCTGAATTTCTATGTTCATTTCTAACGTTTTTCTGAGATTCTAGAGGTTTATAATTATTTATTAATTAAATGAATATGGTCCAAACAGTAAATGTGAGCTGACAATTTAATATGAATAATCTTAGCCCCAATTTCTTGCTATAATGGAAACAGATTTTTGATATCTATCTAGAAAAAAAAAATTATAAGCACTTATTTTTTTTCTTGAAAATAAAATTTGCGAAAAACCTACCCTTAATAAAAAAAAAACGCTACTTGCAATTTTTTTTATTTTTGAATTTTGTTTAGAGGAGGGACATGGCTACTACTTTAATTTAGTACATTATTAAATGCTATTTGTTTGAAAGCGAGATATAGCCTCTCAAACTTTGGGAATTTTTGAAATTTTGTCAAAAATGGACCATTTTTGAGAGGCTATATCTCGAAACCAACGAGCAGCATTTTAAAGTATAGAGAAGAAAATGTAGCCCCATCCTTTTTACACCCACCAAAAATAAGAAATATTATAGTTGTTTTTTTTTTTTTTGTCCAAAAAAGTGGATTTTTTAAAAAAGTTTTTCGATAATCGGTCAGTTTTGGGCTTATAACATTTTTTTTTCTAAAACTCAGGGAAAAAACTCTGTTTAGAAGCTTTTGTAGCCAATACATAATAGGAAATACCATTTAAAAAAGGGTCAAATTTCAAAAAAAAAAAACTTTTTAACCGTTATAGACTCAGAAAAACGCTAGAAATAGACTTTTTCCACGGGGAAAAAAAGCTATATACACTGAAAATTTTGTAAAAATTTGAAATTGGACCATTCCCTAACTTTTGTAGATATGAAAAAATTCGAATATTTAAGTTTCATTTCATTTGAAATACAAATGATCAAAATTATTTTAGTTTTGATTTGGTTTCAAAAAAATAGCGGTTCGTTTCCCATTTAATTTATGATCTCTACAATAAATTCAAGCAGAATTGAAATACAATCCATAATATCCAAACGAGATTAGTTTAGGTTCAGTCAATTAACCGAAGAGAGTATTGAACACCCAAGAAAAATAAAATTAAACCAATATATTTTATTATACTTCATTAAATGTAGATGACAATTATTCGAATAGTAGGTTAATAATAATTATTGTAATAAAATATATATATATATATATATATATATATATATATATATATATATATATATATATATATATATATATATATATATATATATATATATATATATATATATATATATATATATATATATATATATATATATATATATATATATATATATATATATATATATATATATATATATATATATATATATATATATATATATATATTATATATATATATATATATATATATATATATATATATATATATATATATATATATATATATATATATTATATATATATATATATATATATATATATATATTATATATATATATATATATATATATATATTATATATATATATATATATATAATATATATAGTATATATATATATATATATATATATATATTATTATATATTATATATAATATATATATTATTTTATATATATATATATTAATTATATTATTATATTATATATATATTTTATTATATATATATATATATATATATTATATATATATATATATATATATATATATATTATATATATATATATATATATAAAATATAAATATATAATATATTATATATATATTATATTTATATTATATATATATATATATATATATATATATATAATATATATATATATATATATATATTATATATATATATATATATATATATTATATTATATATTATATATTATATATATTATATATTATATATATATATATATATATATATTATATATATATAATAAATAATATATATATTATATATATATATATATATATATATATATATATATATATATATATATATATATATATATATATATATATATAATATATATATATATATATATATATATATATATATATAATATATTATATATATATATATATATATAATATATATATATATATATATATATATATATATATATAATATATATATATATATATATATATATATATATATATATATAATATATATATATATATATATATATATATATATATATATATATATATATATATATATATATATATATATATATATATATAAAATATTATATAAATAACTATTATAATTATATTATAATATATATATATATATATATATATATATATATATATATATATATATATATATATATATATATATATAATATATATATTATATATATATATATATATATATATATATATATATATATATATATAATATATATATATATATATATATATATATATACAAAAACTTCAAGGCATTGAGTGTTGCAATTTTATTGATTACAACTCTATTGAATCAGCATTCTTCCGAAGCATTATTAGGTATATAATTTATTATGATAAATAAAGTACAAGACAATGTGTATTAAAGAGTAAAAATAAACAGTAAAATAAGGTAATTTTAATAACCATAACATTCTAGAAATACAAACAGAAGATATATTACAACTTCATAATCTCGAATCACAGTAGTAACAATTGTTGCTTCTAACGGCGCACCAAAAAGTAAAAGTAAAGGGATTAAATGGTAAAAAATATAAGTATAGAATAGTAAAGAAAAGGAAGACGCAAATCAAAAGTTCACTTATTAATTATACTTTTCTAAACAGAATCTCTTCGGGAGATTGTATGGGAATTTGATATACATTCAGGACACGCTGCCACAGCTCTTCTAGTTTATAATTTAACAACAAATCGCAGTCTTTTTCTTCCTCTTGAGTTAGTACTGGACCTAATGCAACCTTTTGATCAAAATCACGTCGAATGATCTAATTTCGTCGGGATATGAGTATTACCAGGTATCAAAAATGCCATTAGCTATATAACAACAGAGTTGCCAAATGCTAATCTAATAACTGATAACGATAAAGAACTACAAAGAGGATGAGGGAGACGTAATGAATTAATGGGGCAAAGCAGAACGGTGGTGATCTGTTAATAAAAAAAAAAGCGATACTTCAGGAGCCAAATAGTTAACTCTATAGATCTGTGCAACTTGAAGAAAAGTATATTGTATTTTGCGAACCAAGTGAATACCACCTCAATTTATATATTAAAATGAAGGTAAAAGCAGGACTATAGAAAAAGAACTTTTTACTACTTCTATGGCACTGAATTAAAAAAAAATTGTTGCTATTGATAGTACTTCAGCTATGACTACGTATAAAGGATCAAAAGAACTACTTAACGGACACTTTAGTGAGTTATTTCTTCTACACATAAATGAACTGAATTCTTATCGCGTCAAGACTTCGTGACTATAGATAAACTAAAGATAGTTATCATACGTTCACAAAACTATATTCAGAACTTAATAATAATGCCTACAGCATATGTTTAGAAATTATTGGGAACGATTTGAAATTTCTAGAGGTTGGTCAAATGGAATAATAATGGAATAATATTAAAATTTGGAAAAAATTTTAAAGCTTCAAATACATTTTTTATATTATTTGTCAACCACTCCATGTTATAATTTAAAGACATATTAAGTTGTATAAAATATCAATAAGTAAGATAATAGTATAATATATAAACATAGATACCACAAAATAATAAAAAACAAAATAAAAAAAAAAAAAAAAAAAAAAAAAAAAAAAAAAAAAAAAAAAAAAAAAACATTTTTTTTTTTTTTTAATAAAAAAGTACATAAAAAAATTTATTTAACTTCACATGTTAAAAATACGGATAACGTTATTTTCTCTTTTGGTTGGTGGGCATTTTCAACTTTTTCAAAGAAATTAAACCACTAAAGAAAAACGTACAAACTTTTGCACATGACCCTTATATATATATATATATATATATATATATATATATATATATATATATATATATATATATATATATATATATATATATATATATATATATATATATATATATATATCCTCTGGTGGGCAAAGGCCGGAGGCATACCAAATTCCACCAGAGTTGGGGAACGTTCGGAATCTGGTAGCTAATGGGCAACGTGACCCGATAGTCTGCGTTTAAAAGTGTGCAAGTCAATGGAAGTTGGGAAAACAGATAAAGGGAGTGTGTTCAAGACTTTACCAGTAGAGTACATGTATGAGTGAGCATAGCGGTTAAATCTGGGGTCAGAGAGTTGGACAGAGAAAGGATGAGATTTTATAGAAAGTCGTGTCGAACAAGCTCTTCTCAAAGGAAGAGGTGTGTGACGTGAGAGCTGAGAAGAACAATTGTCCGTTATAATAACGATAGTATTGAGAAAGTGATGCAACAATTCGACGGGAAGAAAGAGATTGGAGAAAGTTAGTATGAGCAGGAGAATTGATGAGACGAAAAGCCCTAAACTCCACCTTTTCGAGAATAGCTGTATGTGTAGAACCACCCCAGATGTGGGAGGCGCACTCCATACAGGGGCGAATAACACCCCTATACAGAGCAAGCAATAAGAAATTTCCGCTAAAGCTTATATAAACCCTAGAATTTTCCAAAAGGAACCTTTTGAAATCGACTAAAAATCCGATTGGAAATTCTTCAATTTCTAGAAGGATCGGATTTTATATATATATATATATATATATATATATATATATATATATATATATATATATATATATATATATATATATATATATATATATATATATATATATATATATATATATACCCTTATAGAAATTGAAGACTTTCCAATTTGATTTTTAATGGGTTTCAATAGGTTCCTTTTTGGAAAATTCTTGGGTTCATATGAACTATATATATATATATATATATATATATATATATATATATATATATATATATATATATATATATATATATATATATATATATATATATATATATATATATATATATATATTTATAATGTACAGGGACCTTCAAATGTTGACAAAAAAAAAAATTTAATTTCTTAGCAAAGAAATATAATGTACTTACATATTCTTGAAATCCACTACAGACTGGCTTGGGTATAATCCCCCTAAATATTTAAAAATATTTAGTATTACATGTGGGTATCACAATCCCCAGATTGTTCATTGTTGTTAATTTAGCCATATATATTGTGAGAAAATTTTTGGGACAGTATATATATATATATATATATATATATATATATATATATATATATATATATATATATATATATATATATATATATATATATATATATATATATATATATATATATATATATATATATATATATATATATATATATATATATATATATATATATATATATATATATATATATATATATATATATATATATATATACAAAAAATGTTCTCACAATATATATGGCTAAATTAACAACACAAGAAAGAAAGATTAAAGGGGTTAGTAAAAGGATTATTTTTACCCCATTATTTTTATTACAGATATGATATAAATCAAAAAAATTAAATATTTTATCTATAAAATAAAAAAAAAATAAAATGTATCTCTCAACAAATTTAAAATAAACTGAGACGAGAGAGAATTCTGAGTTAGTTGATCATATCATTTGAAATAGGTTCATTTTCAGAAAAATCCTTTTCTTCCTCTCTTGGAATGTTCTTATTCTGTTTAAAAATTAAGTCAAATTAAGTTGAAGACAAATATTCGTTCAATTAAAGGTAAGAACAATTTTAAACAGGATAACCTCAAAAATTAAATGAAAAGTGAAAAGGGGAAAAAAATTTGATGTGAATCTAAATAGAATTGATTATACAAATGATATAAGCTTTTTGTTGTGAAAATATAGAAAGAATAATGCTCTTTCGCTGTTAAATTAAGATACCTGAAAAGACTGAAGATTAATATATGAATTGATTAACATACCTGAATATCATAAGTCATATTTAAATTTCTTCTTGAATTACACTTCCTAACATCGTTTATTTTTTCAGCTATATATCTGTTTACTAGCTTTAGTTCAAGAGCTATGGTGGCGTCGTGGTACTGTTGCTTTTTCAATCTGTCTTTAAATGCCTCTGAGAAAGGAAAAAAATTATATGTTACAAATTATGTTATTATCATAAAATTATAAATATAAATTTAATTAATGCTGACTATTTACCTTCGATGGCAAATCGCTTTTCAGGTGTTAGTGGTTGTTTTATTTCCTTGGAATTATAATGTTTCTTCCCTGTGAGAGAACGCTGCGATAAATCTTCATCTGACCAGAGAAGACTTACTAAGTCTTTAACGAACAAACTGTGTTTCGGCCTCCGAGAAATTGTAAGGAACGGTTTTTCAGGGAAGGAAATTGATCCAAAAATAATTTCCTGATATATATATATATATATATATATATATATATATATATATATATATATATATATATATATATATATATATATATATATATATATATATATATATATATATATATATATATATATATATATATATATATATATATATATATATATATATATATATATATATATATATATATATATATATATATATATATATATGAGAAAAATAGGATTTTAATATAATGTAGCAATTACTTTTATAATTGAAGTAGTATGTATTAAGAAAAGAAAATTGTAGTCCTATATGTTAACTTACCTTTTCTTTATTTTTGTTTCGTTCTG
>SEYY01008478.1:10000-44105 GCA_009176605.1 Armadillidium nasatum | reverse complement strand
TTAGGGGATTTCAACGTACACACACTGAGTGGTTGGGTTCCTCTCATACTGATACAGGTGGGAGGGAGGCCAAATCATTCAGCATTCTTAACGATCTGGAGCAGTTGATTAGGGAACCCACACACATTCCAGATCGTCCTAACCAATTCTTGAATACACTTGATTTATGCTTCACCACTACTCCTTCTAGTTATAAATACACCATTTTCCCTCCTATTGGTAACTCTGACCATAATCTTATAGCTCTTAGTTATAATGCTTTCTCTCCAACAGCTCCACCATGCCCTAAACGTACTTTCTGGCACTTTAATCGGGCTAATTGGGGGGCAATGCGCCGCTTCTTTGCTAACTATCATTGGAGTGAATCTTGCTTTGTCTCGGGGGACGCTTCTGTCTCTGCTGAAAAGGTAGGGGTTGTAATCCTTGACGGGATGGGCAGATTCATTCCATCTTCAACTAAATCTTTTTCTCCTCAAAATCCTTGGTTCGATGGCAATTGTTCTCTTGCCCTTCGGGAGAGAGACAATGCTTATCGTGAATGGAAAAACTCTCCTTCTCCTATCACTCTTGCTAATTTTCATTCAGCTCGGAATCGTTGCAGGGATGTTCTTCGACGGACTAAGCGTACTTTCATTAAAAGGAAGTGCGCTGACCTCCATGGCTCTCCTACTGATAAAAATTTCTGGCCTCTTGTCAAAAATATCTCTAACAACTTCTGTAAATCTGCCTTTCCTCCTCTTATTCGCTCTGATGGTTCTGTTAGCTAATACTCCTTCTGAAAAGGCTAATCTCTTCGGCCTCCTTTTTTCATCTAATTCCACCCTGCTCGATTCTGGCATCCCTCCTCCTACTCCTTCTCCTCTCAGGTGTCCCATGTGCCTCTACCTGTAATTACTCATGATCGGGTGCATGGGATCCTGAAATCTATGAACGTCAGGAAGGCCAGTGGCCCGGATGGCATTCCCCCTCGTGTTCTGAGGGAGTGTGCTTCCGAGTTGGCGCCTGTCCTCGTTCAGCTCTACTCTCTATGCCTTAATACTAATACTTTTCCTCAATGCTGGAAGCGTGCATTTGTTCAGCCGATCCCGAAAAAAGGTAGCCGCTCTGACCCTTCTAACTATCGACCTATAGCTCTCACTTGTGTTCTATCTAAAATTTTTGAAACTCTCCTCAACTCTCATTTCCTATATCATTTGGAGTCTCATTCTCTTCTCTCTGATCACCAGTATGGCTTTCGTCGCTCGAGGTCAACTGGTGACATACTTTCCTATCTTACTGATCTATGGTCTTCTGCCCTTAGGGACTTCGGGGAGTCTTGTGTGGTGGCGCTTGACATATCCAAGGCTTTCGACCGGGTATGGCATGCGTCACTGCTCTCCAAGCTCCCTTCCTTTGGGTTTCCTCCTTCCCTTTGCTTACTCTTGTCTAGTTTTCTCTCAGATCGTTCCATTTCGGCAGTTGTAGATGGAGCGACCTCTTTTCTCCTTTTCTGTCAACTGTGGTGTTCCTCAGGGTTCTGTTTTATCTCCAACCTTATTCTTACTTTTCATTAACGATCTTCTCCACTGCACTTCTAACTCTGTTCACTCTTATGCTGATGATTCAACTCTGCATTCTTCTACTCATTTCAAATCTGCTCCCTCTTTTGCTTCTAGACTTGCTTCTCGTCTTCAACTTTCCGATTCTATTCTTGCCGATCTGGATGGGATTTCCCGGTGGGGTCATAGCAACCTTGTGAAATTCAACTCTTTAAAAACTCAACTTCTTCACATCTCCCTCTCAAAAACACCTCCTAACTTTCCTATCCTCTTCGATGGCTCTCCCGTCTCACCTGTAAATAACATTAACATTCTTGGTCTAAACATAAACAACAAACTGTCTTGGAAACCACATATCACAATGGTTGCTAAAGCGGCCTCTAAGAAGCTGGGAGTTCTGTTCAGATTGCGAGAATTTTTTTTCCTCTGAGCAGTTACTCCAAATATATAAGGGTCTTATTCGCCCTTGTATGGAGTACTGTTCTCACATTTGGGGGCTCCGGCTCCTCCTCTCTTCTGGATAGGGTTGAGTCTAAAGCTAAAAGATTAATAAACTGTCCCCTACTTTCTAACTCTCTTGACCCACTATCTCTGCGACGTGACGTTGGCGCACTATCCCTTTTTTATAGGTACTACAATGGAAGGTGCTCGAGGGAATTGGCCTCTCGCATTCCTCCGCCGTTACGTCGTCCTCGTTGCACAAGGGGTGCCCTGCTTTCGCACCAATTTTGTGTGGATGTAGGAAACCCCAGGCTGGCCCGTTGTGGTGCCTCTTTCTTTCCAGCCACCTCTGCTCTGTGGAACTCTCTACCATCATCTATTTTTCCTCCTGTATTTAATCTTCCACTCTTCAAGGCTTCCGTCTGTGCCCACCTGAAGGGTGTGCGTTAGGTCTGTGTTTGAATGATTTTTTTTTTTTCATTTTGTGTGTGCCCCCTCCTTGAAAAGGGCTATGCTCGTGAGTGGCGGCGTTCTGTAATATATATATATATATATATATATATATATATATATATATATATATATATATATATATATATATATATATATATATATATATATATATATATATATTAGTATTTTGTCCATCCACCATCGTTCCAGATGACGGACTGCAATCTGTCAGGCATTGATGTAATATTATTTTCAAGTATATGTGGTGTTCTACGCTATATTTCCCAAAATCTAAAGGCATGGTGCAAAAGCTGCCTCCTCGTTCTCTCATCTTCTGAGAGAACGAGGAGGCATCTTTTGATAATTGATCCCCATATATTTTCGATAGGATTTAAATCACACACTCTTGGTGGCCGTAGTAAAACATCAAGAATCTGCTTATGTTCTGCGAACCATTTTCTTTTCTTAAATGTAAAACTGGAAAAAAATTTTTTTTTTAATTTGATGAAAAAAAATTTATTTTTAATTTCTCTAACGTCAAAAATACAACTTTATTATTTATTTTCACCTGCCTCACTGTCACCAATTTAATTATTTTTAAAGTTTTTAAAATAATTAATATTCCTTAAAATTTTATAAATCCTACGAACTTGTTCGACTTAACCTAACATTGATTTGTAAGGTTAAAAGTGTGCCTACGCTTGCTCTTTCATATTGTAAATAAAAAAATAAAAATAGCTTATACTTCAGCGCACTGCTTCGTATATATATATATATATATATATATATATATATATATATATATATATATATATATATATATATATATATATATATATATATATATATATATATATATATATATATATATATATATATATATATATATATATATATATATATATGTATATGAATAATTCTTTACGAAGATCAAAAATTTTAAAAATTGCGTCTTATTAATAAGTCGATTAATATATCATTATAAGATTTTTAAAAAAATCGTTGCTACAAACCTTTCTGCTCGATATATATATATATATATATATATATATATATATATATATATATATATATATATATATATATATATATATATATATATATATATATATATATATATATATATATATATATATATATATATATATAGTATATATAGAGAGATAGAAAGAGACGCGACTGGTTTTCTTTAAATGTATTTTTTTTAAAAAATCGTCCAAAAAAACAAATTTTATTTTTGAAACATCATTTTTATCCAAATCGTAACCTTTTACCCGATTTCTATCAGAAAACTATCGATAAAGTATCGATAAAATATCGTTATTTATATCGATACTCATTCAGTTTCACTATGGACCTATATATATATATATATATATATATATATATATATATATATATATATATATATATATATATATATATATATATATATCACCACGTTAATTTAATTTGTCGATACGATAATATATCGAATAATTGTATTTTATCGATATACTCGATTATTTATACATATTTTAACAAGAACTATAAGGTAAAAAAAAAAAACCATTCCTAATTTATCCTTATTATATATATATATATATATATATATTATATATATATATATATATATATATATATATATATATATATATATATATATATATATATATATATATATATATATATATATATATATATATATATATATATATACACACATTTTTATTTATATATATATATATATATTTATATTTGTGTGTATGCTTGAGTGTGCGTGTGTGTAACTATATCGTTTCCAAATTTTATGCTTACCTAAAATACTGTTGCATATCACACTGTGATCAATGAGCTTAGCTAAAGTATCTTTTTGAAAGACGATTGTATGAAAATTTAGTCTTACAATTAGACCCATGTTACTTTGAAAAATGATCGACCCAAGAAATAGTGCATTATTTCTGTCTACGATAGTACATCCTTTCTAGTTTATTCGTTCGTTTGAGTGTTCTCGTTGTTTTTGTTGCTTTTGTGTCTGCGTATTTTAATTTTTATTTGTTCATATGTCCAATAGGTTCGCGTTTCTTTATAAGTGAGCTCTTTGGCTTGTTGATCTCATTTCTTCATTTCCCATTTCTCTTTTAATCACATCTGATGAGGAAGCTATATTATGCTTTGAAATATTATGTAACATACTTTTAACCTAGTCCTATTTATATAGGTTTTAGCTATTTGTTGATTTCTCTTGCTTTTAAATTTTTATTCCTTTTATTGTTTTATTTAGTGGTTTTGTGATTATATATATATATATATATATATATATATATATATATATATATATATATATATATATATATATATATATATATATATACAGTATGGTCTAGCCCATCCTATCAGTCTGCGATTAAACATAATGGGGGTACTTCCATCGCTTCGGAAGGTGCTACGTCCTCCCTCTATATATATATATATATATATATATATATATATATATATATATATATATATATATATATATATATATATATATATATATATATATATATATATATATATATATATATATATATATATATATATATATATATATATATATATATATATATATATATATATATATATATATATATATATATATATATATATATATATATATATATATATATATATATATATATATATATATATATATATATATATATATATATATATATATATATATATATATATATAATAAACATAAATATTTTAATATAAAGTTATTTATTTATTTATTTTTTTCGAAATTAAGATAAATAGCAAAATTTAATTCAAATACGAAAACAAAATTCATGTGAAGCAACAAACCGAAAACACGATGTACTGTTTTAGAATTAATACAAAGAAAATAAAATATTTGCAAATTTCAACTTGAATATTGATTATTTTGAACGTAACTGAATATGACATCAGAATTTATAAAGTCTTACAACTAGACTTCTCAATAAGTTGATAGGGTTGGGAAAACCTATAAGCTGTTTGTCCCTTCCTATGTGCCTCCAGCATTATTTGGAGGTTGTGGCGACAGGCCTAGAAAGCCGGCTACATAAAAAGACACCACTCTAGAAACCAATGCTAAACCTCGGACAAGACAGAATCAAAGAGACTTTGGATGAGTAGCACCCGACTGGCACCAGCCTACCGGTTTGGACGGTGATGATGATGATGTTCTATATATATATATATATATATATATATATATATATATATATATATATATATATATATATATATATATATATATATATATATATATATATATATATATATATATATATATATATATATGTATATATAGGGAGGACGCAGCGCCTTCCAAAGCGATGAAAGTACCACCCATTATGTTTAACCGCAGAGTAATAGGATAGGCTAGAACATTCCTTTTCACTTCGCTGCCCATTGGTTGGTTCATTTTCGCTTTTCAATTAGCAGAGAGTCTCTAGTGTACCCTCGTCTCACATTGGAGTGTCTATGCTCCCACCTATCCTTCTCATATTGCCACAAATTTACAAGTGCTTACTCGAGCATTGCCTTCAAAATATAACTTCAAAATGGCGAAGCTTAAGCTGCCTCGGATATACTTCGAGGGGCTGCATCCAAAGAATGCTCTTCACCCACCTCTTCCCCCATCACCACTTGGGAGTTGGTGGCCTCCGGTGATGATGTTGTTGCCACCAACACCTCTATGATGAATTGCCCTGGCGCACGATCTTTCTTTTCCATTAACTTCTGCAACATTAGAGGTCTCTTTATAATTTACACTTTGTGGAACACCACCTCTCTTCTTCTAGACCTCCTATCTTGCTCTTAAACGAAACTTCAGGTGTTTAAGTGCGCTGACAGCAAACACTACTTTGTTTCCTCCTACTTTCTCTTCCCTCAATTTTAAGCCAAAGGTGGATGTCGCTCATATAAGCGGAACGATATTGTCTGTATTTGTGTCTCAAATTTGGAGTCTACTGAATTCTCTACTTTTTGGCTTAAACTTTCTTGCAACTCTACAACTAAATTCATCTGTTCTATTTATGCATCTCTAAGCTCAACAGGCTATCCAAAAATCTTCGACTATCTTAACTCCAAAGTAACATTCTTTCTTCTTCTCCTTTCTCCAAAATCATCAGTTTAGGAGATTTCAATGTTCACCACCGCCAATAGCTTTCATCTATATCCCATGGTACAGCTGGTGAACTCACCTACGACTTTTCTATCCAGAACCACTTTGAGCAGTTGGTGCATCTCCCAACCCATATCCCTGACAGCCTTGGTGATGAATCCAACATACTTGAACTTTTCCTTACTTCTTATCCTTCTCATAATACTATCAAAATCTTTGCTCTTCTGGGCTCCTGCGATCACCTTCTTATCTTCTCATCTTGTCCCGTCTCTTCCAGTCTTCCACAAGAACATCCCAACATTCGGCGAGGAGACGTTTCTTGCATTTCGGTGCCACAACTGGTCTGACTTGCGGTTGTATTTTTCTGATTTTCTATGGAATGATTACTGTTTCCATGGGAGGGGTTCCTCTGAGTGAGCAGAGCTCATAACCGAGGAGATTCTATTTTTCTTTCCCTTCTACTAAACCTAACAAACCTTGGTTTAACTCTACTTGATCTCGTTCTATCTGCCAAAGGGATGCTACCTGCAGGGATTACCGTCGTCTTCAAACTTCAGAAACTGATGCAACTTATATTCATTCCAGTATCGCGCAAAATCTATTCTCCGTAACACAAAAACTCATCTCTTTTTTTAAAATGCAACAATCTTTCTGGTTCCTCTTCACGTTCTTTCTGGCATTTTTCAAAAAAGTCAACTCTAACTTTGCTTCTTCCTCATTCTCTCCTGTAGTGTCTTCTGACGGTACAACTGCCGTTTTGCCTTCCTCTAAAGCTGTACTCTTCTCTCAAACTTTTGCCTATAATTCAACGTTACATGATTCCGAAATTGTTCCTACCCCTTCAATCCTCCTCCAACTCATTTATGCCTACAATTTTAATTTCTTCTAAAGATGTCATATCTTCTCTCTTTGAGCTTAACACTAAGAAGGCGTACTGTCCTGATGGTATCCCTCTTGTGATTCTCAAAACTTGCGCTTCCGAGCTTGCACTTTGTCTTGGTAAACTATTTCGTCAATGTTTTTCTTTCTTCCTCAACCTTTCCTTCCTGCTCAAAACGTGCCCTCATTCAGCCTGTGCCGAAGAAGCGGAACACCTTCCAAACCCCTGACTACCATCCCTTTTTTAACCTCAATTCTTTCTAAAGTTTTCGAATCTATTCTTAACAGGAAGATTAGGAAACATCTCTATTCATCAAATCATTTCTCTAGTCGCCAATATGGGTTTCATAAGATAAGCTCTACTGGTGATCTCCTTTCCATTTTCTCTTACTTTTGGTCTTCCGCTCTTCGGCATTTCGGTGAATCTTTTTCTGTCGTGCTGGACATATCAAAAGCTTTCAATAAAGTCTGTCACAAAGCTTTGATTTCCAAACTTCCCTCTTTCGGAATCTATCCTTGATTTTTCTTTCTGGTCGATCTGTAGCAGCTGTTATTGACGGCCATCGTTCATCCTTCAAATCTATTAATAGTGGTGTTCCTCAAGGATCTAACCTATCCCCAACACTTTTTCTGCTTTTCATAAATGACCTTCTCTCTGTTACTTCTCCTATTCATTCCTATGCTGATGAATTCACCCTTTATTACTCTTTTTAATTTTCAAGGAGCAGTTAATAGCCGAAAGAAAAGTAGCTTTGGAGCAACTAACCTCTGATATACCTTGCATTTCAAATTGCTACAGAGATAATATGGTTTTTCAGTGCAATGAAAACTCAATTTCTCCATCTCTATTCTTTACACAATCTTCCATACATCCTTGATATCTTCTTCGAAAACACTCAACTCAAACCTTAATCTCTCCTTAATATCTTTTTTTCTTTTTTCTCATTATCTTTCTTGGAAAGATCACATTTTCTCTCTTTCTAAACTAGCTTCTAAGAGAATAGGTGTACTAAGGTTCCTACAGTATTTCTTCACTCAACCCCAGTTGCTTGCTCTGTATAGGGATGTTGTTTGTCCCTATATGGATTACGTCTCATTCATCTGGAGTGGTTCCACTCATACAGCTCTCCTTGAAACGGTGTAGTCTTGGGTTTTTCTCTTTATTAACTCTCCTGCTCTCACTAATTCTCTCCAGTCTCTTTTTTCCCGCCGAATTGTTGCGTCACTTTCTCTATACTATCATTATTGCAAGGGACACTGCTCTTCTAAGCTCTCTTGTTGCATACCTCCTCCACTGACAAGGGCTCGTGCGACTCGTCTTTCTCCACAGTCTCATCCTTTCTCTGTCCAACTCACTGACTCCAGACTTAACCGCTATGCTCAATCTTAAATGTACTCTACTGGTAAAGTCTGCAACACACTCCCTTAATCTATTTTCCCAACTTTCTATGTTATATACACCTCCAAAAACCGTGCATCGGGACATGTCGGCATTTAATTTGACAAATTTCTCGACTTTCCTCTTAACTGTGATGGAAATTTTAGTATATCTCTGGCCTTTGCCCACAAAAGTTGAAAAAAAAAATAATATATGTAAGATAACACTTTTAGGCTGAAAAGTAAAGACAATTTGATTTTTACAGTTACTCTTTTATAACGTATGTGAGCAAATTTTGAAATTCTTGCTAAAAATACTTTATTAATGAAAGCTTATTTAATTAATTCTTAACAAAAATTGAAATTTGGGAGAGATTAATGGTCAAGACATAGTATTATTGCTTCTTATTGCTGCTAAAGAAAACACTTATTATAAAAAGATTTGGAGCAGGAACTTGAGCTATTACTCACTTTTCGGTCATGGGGAAAGTTTGCATTATTTAAAAAGAAAATATTACTTAATTAAAAAATATTTTATTCAAAGTTTTCACATATTATTTCTTCCAAAATTTTAGAGTTTAAAATGTCAGATATTGTTATGATTATTATTATTATTATTAATAAAAATACTATTATTATTATTATTCTAATTATTATTATTATTATTATTATTATTATTATTATTATTATTATTATTATTATTATTATTATTATTATTATTATTATTATTATTATTATTATTATTATTATTATTATTATTATTATTATTATTATTTTTATTATTATTATTATTATTATTATTATTATTATTATTATTATTATTTTTTATTACATAAAAAAATAATAAAATTATTATTGCAAGTTGCCTCCTATGGTTACTACAGTGAGAGATTCGAATGGAGGAATAAAGCACATAGAAGGATACTTGGCAGAATTGTGGTACACAATACAGGAACAACTAAATTTTAGGTAATATGAGAGAGGAACTTTCTATTATTAAATATTTAAAGGAAAGAAATAAAGCTTTTATCCATTTTTTATTCTATAATTAATTATGTTAAAAAAATTAAAGCATTCAATTTATGAGTTAAAAAATAGTAAAATGACAAAAAATTCTGAAGCAGTTTTAACAAAATAAAAAATAAATTTTATTAGAAGTTTAAAAGCTAATTAAATTTTTTTCTACTAACTGTCATTATCAGTACGGTTTTTCTTGATGCTGGTCCAGACTATGTTGGCTTTGAAAAAAACGGAACTTGGACGGGAATGCTTGGTGCACTTCAGTCAAATGTGAGTTCTTATTCTATAAGGCTATATGAATTTTTAATTAGTTCTTTATTATAACTAATATATTATTTAACTTACAATAATTTTGCATCTTAAATTGCTAATTTGGTAAATCAGATTTCAATTCAATATAAAAATAAAATATTTACGTAAAGGAATAATTAATAACTGTAATTGTATTTTTTTTTTTAATTCTAGGATATTGATAATAAATTTTATATTATTTACAGCAAGCACAAGTTGGATTAGCTAATCTTGGAATAACTCAAGAACGGAGGCGTATTGTGGATTTCTCAGCGCCTGTAGATTTTGATGATTCAAAACTGGTTTTGTTCTCTGATGGGAAATTTGAAAGGACTGATTGGATGACTTACCTTAAAACTTTTCACTGGTATTTTAAATTTGTAAAATGTATATATATATATATATATATATATATATATATATATATATATATATATATATATATATATATATATATATATATATATATATATATATATATACTAAAGAGCTCCTGCATTACTTGGTTTAGGAAAATTGTTCTGAAAAATGATTCATCGACTATAAATACTTGCAAGAAAATAAAATAAAATGTAGGGTTTACAATTTTTGATTTGCGGAGTTCAAAGTTTGAGGAGACTTGCTTCATCCACGATTTCCAAAGCATGTAACTTTCCTAATTGTTTCGATAACCTCAAAATATATATTATTAAAATTAGCTAAGATTATTTTGAAAGATATTTTTTGTTTTATTACAGTGTTTATAAATAATTATGCAAACTTTTATTGT
This sequence comes from Armadillidium nasatum, assembly GCA_009176605.1. Taxonomy (NCBI): domain Eukaryota; kingdom Metazoa; phylum Arthropoda; class Malacostraca; order Isopoda; family Armadillidiidae; genus Armadillidium; species Armadillidium nasatum. The sequence continues at coordinate 33,202 of SEYY01008478.1, read as the reverse complement.
CCAAGTGTGATCAATCAGTTTTCTTCATTATAAATACTGTAATGAATGTTAAAACTATCTTGTAAAATAAATTATTCAATTATTAATTAATGCAAGATACTAAAACATTAAATATTAGTAAATAATAAACAAATAGAGAAATTTTATCTTAAAACTTTAATGCCATAAAGTAAAGATATATATATATATATATATATATATATATATATATATATATATATATATATATATATATATATATATATATATATATATATATATATATATATATATATATATATATATATATAATTAATGTCTGCTGTTGGACTCGAACCAGCGACCTTTAAGATGGTAGTCTTAAGCGTTATCCGCTAGGCCACGGCGATACAAAAGGAAATTATTCGGAACTTGCTCACACCAAAAGGGTGCAACGTCAAATTCCAAATAATCTCCCCGACCGCAACTCGGGCAAAGGGCAACGAGGTCAAAGGTTGAATCCATTATTCGCAGACAGTTATATAATAGAGTTTTTCAGTCTGCTAAAACTCTCACAGACTATTTCTATATAGAAAATTAATGTCTGCTGTTGGACTCGAACCAGCGACCTTTAAGAGTCCAACAGCAGACATTAATTTTCTATATAAAAATAGTCTGTGAGAGTTTTAGCAGACTGAAAAACTCTATTATATAACTGTCTGCGAATAATGGATTCAACCTTTGACTCGTTGCCCTTTTGCCCGAGTTGCGGTCGGGGAAATTATTTGGGATTTGACGTTGCACCGGTTTGGTGTGAGCAAGTTCCGAATGATTTCCTTTTGTATCGCCGTGGCCTAGCGGATAACGCTTAAGACTACCATCTTAAAGGTCGCTGGTTCGAGTCCAACAGCAGACATTAATTTTCTATATAGAAATAGTCTGTGAGAGTTTTAGCAGACTGAAAACTCTATCATATATATATATATATATATATATATATATATATATATATATATATATATATATATATATATATATATATATATATATATATGCAAAATTTTTTTTGCAAATTGTTGTCATTTCATATTTTCATATAATTTTTTAAAAATATACTTTACTTTTGTCCCAATGCATTTTCGATTGCATACGATAGATAAAAGATCAAATTTAAATAAAACTTTTAAAAAATTTAATAAATTTTCAATATCCAGGGAGTGAAGAGAAATATGAAGGAAAAATTATTTGAAAATATTTTTTTGGGCTTATCATATCACAATGATTGTAGTATCACTGGATCCGGCTCTCTCTGCTGATTTTCATTGTTTTTTTTTTATTTTTTTGATATTGTCTTAAAAATTAAAAAAGTTATACTGCTTTGGAAATAGTCATCCCTAAATCAAACAACGTAAATCCATGCTGAGTTTTTACTCACATAATTGAAATTTGGAAGTCAAAGGAAGTTGGGAAAATAGTTGAAAGGAGTGTGTTCCAGACTTTACCAGTAGAGTACATGTAAGATTGAGCATAGCGGTTAAGTCTAGGGTCAGAGAGTTGGATAGAGAAAGGATGAGACTGTGCAGAGATACGTATCGCTAAAGAGAGTTCAAAAGAGAAGTGTTCGTTGTAATAGCGATAGTATAGAGAGAGTGACGCAACAATTTTACGGGCAAAAAAAGAGAGGAGAGAATTAGTTAGAGCAGAAGAGATGATAAGACGAAAAGACCTAGACTCCACCTTTTCAAGAAGAGCAGTGTGAGTGGAACTACCCCAGATGTATGAATCGTACTCCATATTATGGCGAACAACACCCCTATACAGAGTAAACAATTGGGGTGGTATGAAGAGATACAGCGGCGACTCAGAACACCTAACCTCTTAGTAGCTTGTTTAGAAAGAGAGGAAATGTGTTCTTTCCAAGAAAGATCACGGGAAAAAGAAACAGAAAGAATATAAAGGAGAGATGAAGGTTTGAGTTGAGTGTTTTCAAAGAAGATATCATAGTTGTGTGAAAGATTGTGTCGAGTAGAGAGATGGAGGGATTGAAATTTGGTGGCATTGAAAACGACCATGTTTTCTCAGCTCCAATTTGAAATGCGAGATAAATCAGAGGTCAGCTGCTCCTTGGTTACCTTCCTTGCGTCTATTAACTGTTGTTGGGAGTGGCGCTTTTCAAATTTAAAAGAGTAATGAAGTGTGAAGTCATCAACACTAGGAGTAGATAGGAGATTAAGAAACAGTTGCATTAATGAAAAGCAGAAAGAAAGTTGGGGATAGGACAGATCCTTGAGGAATACCACTATTAATAGATTTTAAGGAGAACGATGGCCATCTACAACAACTGCTATTGAACGACCGGAAAGGGAATTAGTGAGAAGGTCACATAGAGAAGGATAGATTCCGAAAGAGAGAAGTTTGGAAATCTAAGCTTTGTGACAGACTCTATCGAAAGCTTTCGGTTTATCCAGCGCGACAGCAAAAGATTCACCGAAATGCTGAAGAGCGGAGACCAAGAGTCAGAGAGAAGGGAAAGAAGATCACCAGTAGAACGTTTCTTACGAAAGCCATACTATCAATCAGAGATAAGATTAGATATATTGGGGTGTTTCCGAATCCTCCTGTTAAGGATAGATTCGAAAACTTTAGAAAGAAAGGAGGCTAAAGAAATGGGACGGTAGTTAGAGGGTTGCGAGAGGTCCCCCTTCTTCGGCACAGGCACTAAAAATGTGTTAGTGTTGAAACTAAATTCATCATCATCATCATCATGTTTTAATACACGAATGTATATATCGATGTTGTGAATTGAAGTCAAGGCAATTGGTTGTAGAGGTTGGGAATCCTTTATAACCAATATTTTTCTCTCCTCACACGTACAGTTGCATTAATATGAATAGTTTCTGCAGTCGACACCACCCTGCATCATGCGAGATATGGTGCAGAGTATAATATGTATATATATATATATATATATATATATATATATATATATATATATATATATATATATATATATATATATATATATATATATATATATATATATATATATATATATACTGTATATACATACTGTATATGTATATGGAATTGGATTGAAAAATGATTTCGATGCTGTTCGAAGAGGAAAGCTGTTGGAGACTCTTAGTGGCAAATAAAATGAAACAAATCGTAAGCTAGTGTATATCATCAGAAATATGTGAATGGGAATGGAAAGTGCAATTAGAAAGGCATTTGACGTTAATGATTGGAATTTCAGTAAATTCAGGAGTTAGGTATTTAGGTGTCTATGGATACTGCTCTTTAATATATATATATATATATATATATATATATATATATATATATATATATATATATATATATATATATATATATATATATATATATATATATATATATATATATATATATATATATATATATATACTTTGTGGGGTTTAAAATTCCAATAATATTATGTGATTTATGTCAGCTCACATCACCAAATATGTCTCTCATATTAAGCATGTTCACTCTCTTAAATTTAATAAACTTATTTCTAAATTTGAAGCCCCCCCTATTTCCCCTAATCAAGTTATTGTTAACCTATCTAACAGAATCCTTTCCAAAAACGAAGAACGTCTATTGTCCCTAGGTCTTAATTTTCACCTTCCCAATTTTAATATTAATTCTATTAACTACCGTCTCTCCTTCGAAAGGTTTCTTCATAACTTAAAAACTCATTTTCCATATAAAGTTAATTTTAATACTATTCAGTCTAAAATAAATCACATCGCACAAAAATATTATTGGAATTTTAAACCCCACAAAGTATTTTCCTATCTTATATCAAAAACAGACTTCCCCATTTTAAAGTCCTTAAAAATGGACTCTTCTATTATTATATGCAAACCAGACAAAGGCAGAAATGTCGTTGTTATGAACAAAACTGATTACATTAATAAAATTAACACCATCCTGACCGATTCTACTAAGTTTAAAACTATAGCTAAAGACCCTCTTAAATTATCATTAAATTTAGAAGACAAAATCAACCGTTTCCTTCGAAAACTTCTCAATAATAATACTTTAAATAAATCCGATTACGATACTTGCTACTCCAGAGGTTCTTCCCCTGGTACATTATACGGTCTCCCCAAAATTCATAAGCCAAACTGCCCTATCAGACCGATCCTTGCAGCATATAATACTCACAATTACAACCTTGCCAAATTTCTGGTACCTTTTTTAACTCCTTTTAGCTTTAACGAATACTCCGTCCAAAACTCATACACTTTCAAATCCTGGTTAAACTCCATCGACAATTTACACAATTTTTACATGACCAGCTTCGACATCCAATCCCTTTACACCAATATCCCCACCTCCGAAGCCATCAACATTATAGTCGATGACATTTTTCGTTCTCAAAACACCTTCATGAACTTTTCTAAATCCGAATTTAAAGAACTTTTAAATCTGGCAACCTCTGACACGTATTTCTTTTTCAACCAACAACTTTACCTACAATCTAATTCCCTGGCGATGGGCTCACCCCTTAGCGCCATCTTAGCTAATTCTTATCTAAAATATCATGAATCCATCTGGCTAAATAACACTCCTCTTAATTTTAAACCTATCCACTATAAAAGATATATGGACGATACTTTTCTATTATTCACCAATAAACACCAAACCACTCCTTTCTTAAATTTCCTTAACAATCAACTACCCAACATCAAATTTACTAAAGAAGAAGAAGTTAATAATGCCCTCCCATTTCTCGATATGCTTATTACAAAAACCTCAACAAATCATAATATAAATATTTACCGTAAACCTACTTTCTCAAATTTGTCCCTTAACTTTTTTAGCCATGTCCCCTTCCGCTATAAATGTAACAGCATTAAAACTTTAATTCATAGAGCTTATCACCTTACTTCCAGTTACATAGAACTCCATAAAGAATTCTCCTTTTTAATCAAACACTTCAATGCTAATCTATTCCCTTCCTCCCTTGTTTATTCTTTAATCAAAAATTTTCTTAATAAATCTTTTGCCTATACAACTCCTATTTTAACCGCACCGAAACAACTTTTTTATATCAAACTTCCATTTCACGACCATCAATATCTCAAATTAAAAAATGATCTTCTCAATCTCTTACATAATAGCTTCCCTCAATTAGACTTCACCTTTGTTTTCATCCCGAACCTCTCCATAGGCTCTTTTCTATCACATAAAGAACCGCTACCCACACTTTTGCTCTCGTCCATCATCTATAAATATTCATGTGGTGCTTGTTCTAGTACCTATGTTGGCAGCACATCGCGTCAACTCTCAGTTAGATGTGACGAGCACAGAGGCATTTCCCCCAGAACTGGTATGAATCTCTCATCTCCTTCCTACTCCAACATTAGATCCCACAGTCACACTAATAACCATCCAATAGAACCATCCCATTTTTCCATCCTATCACAAACCAACCAACCAACAGATTTAAAAATCTTAGAATCCATCCACATCTCCATTCTTAAACCTTCTCTCAATAGTGACAGTGGCCCTTTCAAACTACAACTTAATTGATTTATTATTTTATTAATTATTTATTTTATTAAGTTTGATTTTTATTTTTGTTATTTTATTTTAGTTATTTGTGTCATGTTTGTTCTAATATTTCTGTTTCTTTCTACAGATGAAAGATTTTTATTTATTTTTTTAAAAAAAAACAATCAAAACTGTTTCCTGATGATGGGTTTGATATAATTCCCGAAACGTTGAAAAAAGAAAAAGAAAAATAAGCTTTAACCTAATGTTATCCTACAATTGTTTTAATAACATAGAATTAGTTTTTAAATCAGTTTTAACCAGTGATTAATAATATGATTTTTTGTGAATAAATAAAAGACAAAATTTTAACCGAAAATTTTATTGTTTCTCCGAAGAAAATGTTCCGAGCTTTAGTACTACTATTTATATATATATATATATATATATATATATATATATATATATATATATATATATATATATATATATATATATATATATAATATATATAGTTGATAGTTCCTGTTCTTGTGGCGAGGACGTTATATTTAGTTCTCCCCAGTTTTATTTTTTTAGGGCGTTTGTGTGAATATTTTTAAAAGTTTTAATGTTTTAGATTTTTATTCATTCTCAAGTTTTCATTTCACTTCCATGTCTTGTTTTTAAGTGTTTTAAAACATCCCTGCGGCCGATGGCACGTGAACAAGTAGAGTTAAACCAAGGTTTGTTAGGTTTAGTAGAAGGGAAAGAAAATGGTATGTACGCCTCCATGCCAGAGAGAATCACCTCGGTAATGCGTTCTGCACACTCCGAGGGACCCCTACCACGGAAGCAATAATCATTCCACGGGAAATCAGAGAAGTACCACCGCATGTCTGACCAGCTTGCGGCACCGTATTGCCGCAAACGTTTCCTTTCAATAGAAGGGGGTTTTTCCTGCAGAAGACTTGAAGAGATAGAAGAGGATACAGAGATAAGAAGGTGATTGGAGGAACCCAGGGGAGGAAAGATTTTAACAGTATAAGGAGAAGGATTAGAAATTAGGAAAAGGTCTAGAATGTTGGGTTCATCTCCAAGACGATCAGGGGTACGAGTAGGGAGCTGCACCAACTGCTCAAGGTCGTTTTGGATAGCGAAATGGAAGGCACGTTCACCAGCTGTATCATGAGAACTTGAAGAAAGTCATTGGCGGGTGTGAACATTGAAATCACCTATGATGATTTCAGAGAAGGGAGAAGAAGAGAGAATGTGCTCTATTTTGGAGTTTAAATAGTCGAAGAATTTGAGATAGTCAGTAGAATTATGAGATAAATAAACAGAACAAATGAATTTAGTCGGAAAATGGCAAGAGAGCCTTAACCATAAGGTTGAAAATTCGGAAGATTCCAAGTTAGAGACACGAGAACAAACGAGATCCGAGTTGCGGGGCAATGTTTTGCTTCTTTGCTAACTACTATTGGATTGAATCTTGCTTTGGTTCTGGGAACCCTTTGGTCTCTGCTGAAAACGTACGAGCCGTGATCCTTGTTGGGATGAGCAGGTTCATTCCATCTTCATCTAAATCTTTTTCTCCGCAAAATATATGGTTCGATGACAATTATTCTCTTGTCCTTCGGGAGAGAGACAATAGGAATCGTGAATGGAAAAACTCACCTCCTCCTATCACTCTTGCTAATTTTCATTCAGCTAAGAATCGATGCAGGAATGCTCTTCGTCGAACTAAACGTACTTTCAATAAAAGGAAGTATGCTGATCTCCATGGTTCTCCTACTGATAAAAATTTGTCCACTTGCAAAATATTTCTTTAATAATTTCTGTAAATCTGCCTTTCCTCCTCTTATTCGATCTGATGGTTCTGTAGCTAATAATCTCTCTAAAAAGGCTAATCTCCTCAAAATCCAAGGATTTTGACAGGGTATGGCATTCGTTGCTACTCTCTACCTTTCCTTCCATCGAAGTAAACTGGTGAAATACTTTCCTATCCTTCTGATCTATGGTTTTCAGCACATAGGGACTTCAGATAGTTTCTTGCGGTAGCACTTGACATATCAAGGGATTTTGACAGGGTATGGCATTCGTCGCTGCTCTCTACGTTTCCTTCCATTGGATTTCCTCCTTCCATCAGCAAACTCTTGTCTAGTTTCCTCTTCCACCTTTTCTGTCAATTATAGTGCTCCTCAGGATTCTGTTATATCCAACATTATTCTTGCTTTTCATTAACGATCTTCCCAACTTCACTTCTAACTCTGTTCGCACTTATGCTGATGACTCAGCTTCCCATTCTTCTATTTATTTCAAATCTGCTACCTCTTTTGTTTCTGGAGCTACTTCTCATTTTCAACTTTCCGATTTTATTCTTGTCGATCTGGATAGAATTTCCCGGTGAGGCCATAACAACCTTGTGAAATTCAATTCTTTAAATCGTAACTTCTTCAAATCTCCCTCTCAAAAACAGCTACCAACTTTTCTATCTTCTTTAATGTCTCTCACGTCTCACCTGTAAATAGCCTAAACAGTCTTGATCTAAACATAAAACAATAAATTGTCTTGAAAACCATATATCACAATGCTATTTAAGGCGGCCTCTAAGAATCTGGGAGTACTTTTCATGTTACGAGTATTTTTTCCTTCTGAGCAGTTACTACATTTATAAGGGTCTTATTCGTCCTTATACAGAGTCCTGCTCTCACATTTGGGGGGGTTCCAGTTCCTCCACTCTTCTGGATATTGTTGAGTCTAAAGCTGAAAGATTAATAAACGGTCTCCTACTTTTCGACTCTCTTGACCATCGATTTCTGTGACGTGATGTTGGGGCCCAACCTCTTTTCTATAGGTAAAACAGTGGCAGGTGTTCAAGAAAATTGTCCGCATTTCTCCACCCTTGCGTAGACCTCGTTGCACAAAATATGCCCTGCTTTCACACGAATTTTGTGTGGATATTGGATACCCCCAGCTTGCCTGGTGTGGTGCCCCCTTCATTACAGACACCTCTGTTCTGTAAAACTCTCTACCATCATCTAATTTTCCTCCTGTATTAAATCTTCCTCTCTACAAGGCTTCCGTCTGTGTCCACCTGAGGAATGAACGTTTGGTTCTGGAATGAGTTTGTTTTCTTACTCTTTTTTTCTGAATCCCCCCCCCCCTCCTTGAAAAAGGCTCTGCTCATGAGTGGTGGTAAACTGAATATATATATATATATATATATATATATATATATATATATATATATATATATATATATATATATATATATATATATATATATATATATATATATATATATATATATATATATATATATTCTCTTACTGCCAGGAAAGTTTGGGTATGCATTGCAATTTTGTGGATCACAACTTCATTTTGTCTCGCAATGGCGACTAGAAAAGAAGCAAATGCATCTTATCTAGATCATGTATTTCACCTTTTAGGAGTAGTTGGATTACAAGGTGTAGTAAATTTTTACGTTCGTTTTACATATTCTTAAACCTAAATAGTTATGAAAGCATTCTATTGAATTCAAAAGATTACTTTAAATTTTGCGACTGCAGTCTGTTTGTTCTGTTCAGAGATTTAGAGCATTACTTATTAATTGAAATAATTATTTTAAATTTAATTAGTTCTCGTTGAAAACTTTATATATAATATATATATATATATATATATATATATATATATATATATATATATATATATATATATATATATATATATATATATATATATATATATATATATATATATATATATATATATATATGGGGGAGGGAAGTAGCGCTCCCGAGGTGATTAGATTACCCCCCATTGGGTATTTGGGATGTTAATGGTACTTCCCATCTCATCCCGGTGCCCAATGGTTCGTTCTATTTCGCGCTCACCTTCTTCTAAACGGAGTATGCTCTCCTTCGTACACACAAAACATTAATACTGAAACCCTTTAAAAAAAACAGATGGCCTCAACAAAAGTAGCCTCGGAGAAGCCCCTGGGGGGGCGGCTTCCTCATCTACCTCATCATATAGCCCCTCATCTACTCCTTCCCCCATCACCACTTGGGAGTTGGTGGACTCCGGTGATGGGGTTGGTGCCACCAAGACACAGCTGCCGGTTTGTCCTGATGCACCGTCTATTTTTTTCCATTAAATTCTGCAACATTCGCAGTCTGCACTCCAATTTCCACCTTATTGAACATCACCTCTTCTTCTTCAAGACCTCACCTCTTATTCTTGACCGAAACTCAGATGTTTGAGCGTTCTGATAGCAAACCCTATTCTGTTTCCTCCTACTGTCTCTATCCTCAATTTTCAGCCAAAGGCGGTTGTTCTGCATACGTGCGCAAGGATGTCGTTTGTCCTCGTGTCTCTAATTTGGAGTCTTCTGAATTTTCCACCTTATGGCTTAGGCTCTCTTGCCATTCTAAAAATAATTCATTTGTTCAGTTTACTTATATCCTAATTCTACTGACTATCCTAAATTCTTCGACTATTTAAACTTCTAAATAGAGCACATTCTCTCTTCTTCTCCTTTCTCTGAAATCATCATATTAGGTGATTTCAATGTTCACCACCGTCAATGGCTTTCATCTAGATCTCATGATACAGCTGGTGAACGTGCCTTCCATTTCGCTATCCAAAACAACCTTCCTACTCTTATCCCTGATCGTCTTGGAGATGAACTCAAAATTCTAGACCTTTACCAAACTTCTAATCCTTCTCCTTATACTGTTAAACTCTTTCCTCCTCTGAGTTCTTCCGATCACCTTATTATCTCTGTATCTTCTTCTATCTCTTCAAGTCTTCTGCAGGAAAAACCCCCTTCTATTGAAAGGAAACGTTTGTGGCATTTCGGTGCCGCAAGCTGGTCGGACTTGCGGTCTTACTTTTTCGATTTCCGTGGAATGATTATTGCTTCCGTGGGAGATGTCCTCGGAGTGTGCAGAACGCATTACCGAGGTGATTCTCTCTGGCATGAAGGGGTACACTCCATATTCTCTCCCTTCTACTAAACCTAACAAACCTTGGTTTAACTCAGCTTGTTCTCGTGCTACCCGCCGCAGGGATGCTGCCTTCAGGGATTACCGTCGTCTTCAAACTCCAGAAACTCACGCTACTTATATTTCATCCCGGAATCGTGCAAAATCTATCCTTCGTAACACTAAAAACTCTTTTCTCTGTAGAAAATGCAATAATCTTTCTGGTTCCTCTTCTTCACGTTCTTTCTGTCATTTTGCAAAAAAATGTCAACTCTAACTTTGCTTCTTCCTCTTTCCCTCCTCTAATATCTTCCGACGGCACAACTGCTGTTTTACCTTCTTCTAAAGCTGAACTCTTTGCTCAAACTTTTGACCTCTTCCGGAGCTATTCCTCCTCTTTCAAACCCCTCTAACCCAATTATGCCTAAAATTACAATTTCTTCTAAAAATGTCATTTCTGCTCTCTCTGAGCTTTATACTAAGAAGGCGTACGGTCCGATGGTTTTCCTCCTGTGGTTCTAATAAATTGTGCTTCCTTACTTGCACCGTGCCTCGGTAAACTATTTCGACTTTGTCTCTCTTCTTCAACCTTCCCTTCTTGCTGGAAGCGTGCGCTTATTCAGCCTGTGCAGTAGAAGGGGAACCCCTCTCAACCCTCCAACTACCGTCCTATTTCATTGACCTCGGTTTTCTCTAAAGTTTTCGAATCTATCATTAACAGAAAGATTTGGAAACATCTCAATTCTTCTAATCTTATCTCTGATCCCCAGTATGGCTTTCGTAAGAAACGCTCTACTGGTGATCTTCTTTCCCTTCTCTCTGACTCTTGGTCCTCCGATTTTCAGCATTTCGGTGAATCTTTTGCTGTCGCTCTGGACATATCGAAAGCCTTCAATAGAGTCTGGCACAAAGCTTTGATTTCTAAACTTCCCTCTTTCGGTATCTATCCTTCTCTCTGTGATCTTCTCTCTAATTTCCTTTCCGGTCGTTCTTTAGCAGCTGTTGTAGACGGCCATCGTTCTTCCTTTAAATCTATTAATAGTGGTGTTCCTCAGGGTTCTATCCTTCCCCAACACTTTTTCTACTTTTCATTATGATCTTCTCTCTATTACCTCATCTCCTATCTCCTATACACTCCTATGCTGATGACTTCATCCTTCATTATTCCTTCCAGTTTAAAAAACTTCCACCCAACAACAGTTGATAGACTCGAGAAGGGTAGCCTTGGAGCAACTAACCTCTGATCTTTCTCTTATTTCAAATTTCAATTCCTTCATCTCTCCACTCGACACAATCTTCCACACAACTATGATATCTTCTTCGAAAACACACAACTCAAGCCTTCATCTGTTCATAATTTTCTTGGTGTTTCTTTTTCTCGTGATCTTTCTTGGAAAGATCACTTTACTTCTCTTTTTAAACTAGCTTCTAAGAGGTTGAGCGTTCTGAGGCGCCTTCGTGTTTTTTTTTACGCCACCCCAGTTGCTTACTCTGTATAATGGTGTTGTTCTTCCCTGTATGGAGTATTATTCGCACATTTGGGGTGGTTCCACACATACAGCTCTCCTAGAGAAGGTGGAGTCTAGGGCATTTCGTCTCATCAACTCTCCTGCTCTTACTAACTCTCTTCAATCTCTTTCTGCCCGTCGAATTGTTGCGTCACTCTCCCTTTACTATCGCTATTACAACGGACACTGCTCTTCTGAACTCTCTCTCGTCACATACCTCCTCCATTGAGAAGAGCTCGTGCGACACGCCTTTCTACACAGTCTCATCCTTTCTCTGTCCAACTCTCCGACCCCAGACTTAAACCACTGTGCTCAATCTTACATATACTCTACTGGTAAAGTCTGGAACACACTCCTTTATCTGTTTTCCCAACTTCCTTTGACTTGCATACTTTCAAATGCCATGTATCTGGACACGTCTGCCACCATCGACCAGGATAGATTTTCCCAACTCCGGTGGAATTTTTAGGTAGGCCTATATATATATATATATATATATATATATATATATATATATATATATATATATATATATATATATATATATATATATATATATATATATATATATATATATATATATATATATATATATATATATATATATATATATATATATATGTAAAAGGTATAATAATTGTATATTATCTGTAAAAAAACGTTTGATTGACATTTTAAACGAGACGCAGTTTTCGTTATTCGGAAGATTTTATTCTCAGAAAATGGTTCGATTCGGACAATCTTTATATATTAATTTTTATTAGTTAAATATATTTTTGTTACAATGTATATTGATATATATATAGTATATATATATAATGCATCATTTAAGAGTATAAAAAGTATATAATAATGTTTAAATATTTTAGGAAGTACCATAGAAGCTTATTGACCATTTAGGAACCTTAAAATTATCGTTTAGTTTAGTCTCCCTTAATCTAACGGGAATAATTTTAATTTAACTAGAAAGTTATGTAATATTTTTATATTTTTAAAATGTTTAAGAAAAGTAATAGTAATTCTTTAGTAATTGTAAAATATTTATTTAGCTTAGTTTCTAAAGGGACGCCTCTAAATTTGAGAGAGAAAGATTTTTTCATAAATATGTTAAAAAGCGGTTAACTGTATTTTTACTATATATATTTTATATATATTATTTATTTTATTAATATTTTTCTTTTATTATTATAAATTATGTTATAAGAGGTTTCTATTTATATATAACACCTTATTATGAATATTCAAATTACCTTGTAATAAATTAATGAAAACAGCTTTAAGACGTTTTTGTTCCGTGTGTAAAATTGTAAATCTTTTAAAACGAAGTTTTTGTCTATTGGATTTTTAATGGTTTTACTTTTAAATATCTTTTCCATCATATCATTTTTAATGGCGAAACTCTTAAGAAAGTTGTGATTTTATATAAAGAACTTATTAAAATACAGTAAAGGTCATTATTAAGCCTATATTTTATAATATTTCATTTATAATGTATTGTTTGTTATAATTATCTTGAGAAATAATTTAGTTAGCCTTCTTAAAAAGAAATGTATTTAGTTTAATAAGTTTTGCTTATGAATTATTTTTAAGAAGACTATTGAAGAAGAGGACACGCTTTTGTATCATTTTTGATGGAGAACAAACATCAGAAGACGAGAGAAGTATATCCCACCTTGAATTCAGACGTCGTGGAGAAAGACTGCTGGATGAGCAGTTTAAACTAAAAACTTGCTTGGAATAAGCTGGTTTTTCCTCTACCTGGAATAGGTTGAGCGAATGACTGTAATAGTCTTTCGATAAGAAAGAACAGCTGTTGTAGGAACAGTTGGATTGGAACTTGCTTGGCAATTAGCTTGTTCTTTACCTGGTAATGGGTTGTCTCGAATGACTGTAGTTGTCTTTCGATAATTAATAGATTGAGTGGAATATTCTTTCTAACCAAGTACATGTTAATATGTTCTGATTATATGAAGTGCATGTAAATTTGCTCTTCCTAGAGGTGTTGCATGCGAATGTGCTTCACTGTTGTAACTAAACGAACGATAGAACCTTAACGTAACTCCGAAGAAGCCTTGTATAATATTCACGCTACCATTATTCATTGTATTCCTTTGTTGTATCATTATTATTTTTGTATATAGTAAATATTAAGAAAATCCTCAGAGTCTTTTATTCGCCACGCTATTGAGTCTGGTTCACATCATTATTTTTATTTTAAAAAGGGACATATTAATCCGTAAACCCTTATAATATATATATATATATATATATATATATATATATATATATATATATATATATATATATATATATATATATATATATATATATATATATATATATACCAGAAATACTTTAGTGGTTCCTTGTCTTCATTAAAATTTACTATCTCCTTACTTTGCAATATCTATCTGATTTTAGTTTCCCTGATAAAATTTCTTATACCCTATTGCAAATAACAGTACATTTACAGAAAATATGGGAGGTGTCTATAAAATTCCATGCAATTCTTGTAACTCTCTTTATATAGGCGAAACTATCTTATTGCTATATACTGGCGTAGAACAAAACACAAAGTAGATGCAAGAAAATGCAATACCAACAATGCAATTTTTTTCCATATAGCAAACAATCACAAAATAAACTGGAAAAATGCCACATTAACTGTGGTTAAAATGTAAAAAGGAAAATATTAAAAAAAAAAAATATTGTCCATTGATATTAAATTTTATAATTTAGTTTCCTGTAACCTGATCTCTTCTTATATATATATATATATATATATATATATATATATATATATATATATATATATATATATATATATATATATATATATATATATATATATATATATATATATATATATATATATATATATATATATGAAGAGAGTGAGTTTGTTCCACAAGGCTTTCCTGGAAGATTTATCTTCATATCGTTTTGGGGAATGGTCGTTGTTTTGAATGCAACCTTCACAGCCCTTTTGACCACAGAGTTAACAACCGCTATGTATGAACCTATTGACAGCTTAAAAGAAGCTTTGGACGAAGGCTTCAAGGTTGCTGTGATCAGAGGAACTTTTCATCATCAGGCAGTAATTGACGTAAGCTTAATGAAATTAATTTTTTTTTCAATTTCGCTTTGTTACACTTTTAATAATAATAATAATAATAATAATAATAATAATAATAATAATAATAATAATAATAATAATAATAATAATAATAATAATAATAATAATAATAATAATAATAATAATAATAATAATAATAATAATAATAATATAATAATAATAATAATAATAATAATAATAATAATAATAATAATAATAATAATAATAATAATAATAATAATAATAATAATAATAATAATAATAATAATAATAATAATAATAATAATAATAATAATAATAATAATAATAATAATAATAATAATAATAATAATAATAATAATAATAATAATAATAATAATAATAATAATAATAATAATAATAATAATAATAATAATAATAATAATAATAATAATAATAATAATGTCCTCTGTATAAAGGGCATATTCCCAGTTTCTCTTTCAGATTTTGCGAAAATGTCTAACATAATTTGATCGATTTTGCTGTTTCTGTCCATTAATGAGGAATATTGTACGGCATCAGATGTTTTGTATTTACATTGCAAATTGAAATTGAAAAATTTGTTACTTCATTTTCTGAAGATTACTTATATACTTTGTTCCTTCTTTTTCAAATTTCTATTTCTTTTTAACTTTGCTGCACTTTTTTGCATTTCCTATCAATCTTTTAAAAGGTCAGCAGCTATCCATAATCGTATCTTCATATGATGAGACTTTGACGATGATTTTTTTTTTATGTTCCAAAGTTCTCCATGAATTTTTAGACATATAAAGGTTAAATACGAAAGCTGTATTCAAGACTTTCAAAAAAAGAAAGGCAGCCCGCCGAAAGCAAAAAAATGTCTCTGGAGCCTCAATGATGTTAACTGAATCTAAGCTTACTTGTGGATATACTTTGATTATCTTTGAAATGATTATTGCTTCAAGTGTTGTAAGCTTAAATAACGAATAGCACAGATGATTTTCTCTGGCATTGAGGAGTGCATTTCATATCCTCTTCCTTCAAATAAAATTAAGAAACTTATTTACTTAACTTTGATTTTCCATGACCTGTTTGTCGCAGGAATGCTGCTTTCAGGAATTACCGTCCTTTCAAATTACAGAAATTCATGCATCTTATATTTCATCCCGAAATTCTGCTAAAACACGTTTGCTTAGCAGTAAAATCTTTCTCCTTGAAAAATATAATGAAGTTTCTGGTTACATTTTCTCAATCTTTCGGGCATTTTGCATCCTCACTGTTAGAACAGAACTCTTCGTCAATGTCTTTATTTTCAATATATTTCTACAATTCCGTATCTTTTCCTCTTTCTCACCTAAACATAGCAGCGAAAAACCTTTAAAGATGTTATTTCTACTCTCTCTGAGCTTTAATTAACATCAAATCACCATCATATCTCTATAATCTCTGCTCTTTCAATATTTGAATCTAGGCTTAACTGGAAGATATGAAAACACCTTAGTTCTTGTAAACTTATTTCAGGTAGCAAGTATGGTTTAATAACGAAAGCTCTACTGACAATTTTCTTCTCCCTTCTCTATGGTGCTTGGTCCCCTTGTTCATAGGTATTTCGATAAATTTTTTCCTCTGCCGCTATTCATATTGAAAGCCTAAAGAGCTGATAGAGTTTTGCACTTAGCTTTGATTTTTAAATTTTCTTTTTCGATATCAATCCTTCTTTTTAAATATTCTAAAAATTTATTTCCAGCTATTCTATAGCAGCAGCTGTACACGGTTACTGTTCATTATTTAAATTTATTAATAGAGGCGATTCTCAGAGTTTTATTGTGTCTCAACTATTTTTCTACTTTTTATTAGCAACCTTTTCAAAGTTACTTAACCACCTATCCATTTTGCGCTGAAGATTCTACACTTCATTCTTCCTTTACACTGAAAAGTGTCCCATTCAGCAATCAATATCCAGTACAAGGAGAATGATTTTAGAATATATGAACTCTGATGTTTCTCGGATTTCTAATTTAATCAGAAAAAATGGTTAGTTTCAAAAATTCAAAAACTCAGTTTTATCAGCTATTTGCCCGGCAGAATATTAAAAACAACTGCAAAATCTATGAAAATTCGTAACAAAATTTTTCCAATTTCGAAATATTTTTGGTATTTCCTTTTCTTTTCTCACTATAAAGCTTCTAAGAGACAATGTATTTCAAGATATTTTAAAAATATTTTTACACCACCTTATTTGCTTGTTTCCTATTGAGATATTATTCACCCTTGTAGTAATAGTACATTAATTATCATTCATCTTCATTTTTGTGTTGTTTCCATTCACACAGGACTTCTTTTGAAGCAAGATTAAAGGGCTTTTCCCTTATTAATTATCCTACTCTTACTGATTTTATTCAGATTCTTTCCTGTCGTTTATCCTTTTAATCACTCTTATACTATCTTTCAAACTCATCCTGCGAGTTAAGCTCGTGCGATTTGTCAACCTACAAAGTCTCATTCATTTCCTATTCAACTTTTACACACCGACTTAATTGCTATTTTCATATTTTCATAGATACTACTTGTAAAGTCCGGAACATTTTTCATTCTTCTTTTGTTTTCCCTTTCTATAACTTGATTAAGCTCTTTCAAACTTTGTGTATCGTTCCTTATTTACTATTGACTAATGAAATTTTGATCTGAACTTTCCAATAATGATAAATTTCATGAGAGCCTGTGAACTTTCCATCCGAAAGAGATATAAAATATAATCATATTCATGGTTTAGTGAGTTGATAACTTATAGTTTCCAACTTATTAAATATCAAACAAGAGACATGGAACACATTTTCATTTGCTTTAGTGATTTGATTAAACTGAAGACAAAGCAAGAGTTTGCCAATATGAGAGCACTCATTAGTGATATATAAAAATATTTTTTTGAAAGAATGCTTTATGTTTATCATTGTGATGTGTATTTTACTATCCAGCCTACATTATGTACTTAGCTATAATGTTTCCCCAACAACAAAATTGTATTTCTCTGTAGAGAAAATGCTGACAAATAATCCTGTTTTGTGATATTCACATTATGGTTAGTGTATAATTTTTACTAGATATTAATCAATATATTCATAACTTTTGTAGCTCAGCTGTGCTGTAATGCTCCTATTTAGGATAAACCTCTTTTAAAAAGTCAGTGAAGAGGTTGTCCATAAAATTTTTCGATCTTAGACCAGTTTATCAAGCCTTGAAAACTCAATTTATTCTTACTCAATCAAAACGAGTTGTAAATGTAAATTAATAATAGTAAATTTTATTACAATACCAACAAAAAGTATCTTTTAATGCCCCGAAGATATTCAGGCTTCAATCTGGAATTATCAAAGTTTATTATATCCATAGTTTTTCTTGAATGAAAAACTGCAAAGTATTTTCCAGATACCTATTGTTTATCATATTTTTTGAATCCTTTTTTGTTCTTATCTTTTACTGAACATCTGGAATTTGTAGGTAGAAAACAATAATAATAATAATAATAATAATAATAATAATAATAATAATAATAATAATAATAATAATAATAATAAAACAATTGTAAGGTAAATAGTGAAAGACAATGTGCTGTAATTTTTGCAGTGGATGATAAGTTTTACAAATGAAAACGAATTCTCCAGTGATATTGTGGTTCCTTCTAAACTGTTGATAAAAAAAAAATTGCAATTTTTCATTCATTGTTTTTTCCTAACTTGCATCTTATAAGGACAAACCCGTAATTTTTATGGAACCCTTAGATTTGATAATTTTGATCATAAAGTAAACACGCGCGCTGCGAGGTTTAGCTTGGGGCCGAATAGATGTTTTCAACAAATGATAATA
Source organism: Armadillidium nasatum (assembly GCA_009176605.1). NCBI lineage: Eukaryota > Metazoa > Arthropoda > Malacostraca > Isopoda > Armadillidiidae > Armadillidium > Armadillidium nasatum. The sequence goes on along the minus strand of SEYY01008478.1, from coordinate 14,282 downwards.
TATCTTAGCTTATTTATTTAGACAAAACTACCGCTTGTTTAAGAAGATAAATCAATTTTTTAAAGTAATTTTGTCCGCAATGCATTAAATACCATTTGCTTGCTAGGATAATCTTGAGATCAAAGCCAGTAATAATATACTTAAAAACAAATAGCTGCATATATGACATCCAAATTAAAAACCAGATGGTGTTCTTCATCTTAAATTTAAACCCGATAAAATTATAACGTAAAAATAGGATGCTGAAAATATACTTCTAAAACTAAGTCAAATAAGAAATTTTTATTATTCAACATATATTAGCTAAAATTATTATTATTATTATTATTATTATTATTATTATTATTATTATTATTATTATTATTATTATTATTATTATTATTATTATTATTATTATTATTATTATTATTATTATTATTATTATTATTATTATTATTATTATTATTATTATTATTATTATTATTATTATTATTATTATTATTATTTATTATTATATTATTATTATTATTATTATTATTATTATTATTATTATTATTATTATTATTATTATTATTATTATTATTATTATTATTATTATTATTATTATTATTATTATTATTATTATTATTATTTATTATTATTATTATTATTATTTATTATTATAACTATTATATTATTTCTAAATTATTAATGGGACTTTTAATTCCATTAATTTTCTTTTTTTATTCACATTATTATTTTTATTTGGATCTTTATTTTCTTTAATTTCTTTTTCTGGCAGTTTTTTATGGTAATATTTAGGTTTCATCATAGGATTATTTGTCTCATCTTTAACGTCTCAAAGACAGCATGACTTTTAAGATAGCAGAAAATTATGATAAGCATTTTAATTATTATGTGAAAGTCGTTTAAAAATATAAACATAATTTATTCTTCATAATAATATAAGGTAGTCTTCAGATTGATCGATCGATCTAGAGAAAAGTATAAACATTCGTAAAATAATGAAGGTTCGGACATTTTTCGTAATTTTTTCTTTTTTACATTTTCGAATAAAATTATTTCGAAAAAAAATCCTCTACAAAATTTTGGCTTGCACTTTTTTTCCTTCCAAAAAGTTGTGTCAGATCTCTCAAATGACGTAAAAGTTAAATGAAACGGAAGGGTTCCGAAGTAATTTTGAACGATTTCAAAAAACCCTTCGTGAGAGTAGGACATATGCAGTTTTATTGATATTCTGAGGTTACATTTTCTCATAGGTCGTTATAAGATCACCCACAAGCTCATGATAGATTTCTTCTCTGACATTTTCTAAAATAAATCTATTGACAAAATTTTGAAATTTTCCATTCCTTATTCGCTTCCCTTCAACCGACTCAAATTCCTTTACCTGTTTAAACGATCTTATCTTAGAAAAAATAAATACTTTTCCTTGATCTTCTTCTATAAGGTTTTGTCGTAAATAACTGACTCCAAAATGCAAATGCATAATCGATCATTTGAGGGCCTTAATGACCTGCTTAATTCCAGTTTAACGAAAATTTTATATTGAGGCACAAGAAACCATTATACTACTTTCTTCTGGCATGGTTTAACTGATGATTGACGAGTGTTATATATACTTCTTTTAATAACTTCCTCTGTCATGGCTGTTCCTTTCATAGAGAAAACAGCTAAATTTTTAATTGTTCTTCTGTAGTTCCAATAAAATGGCATTAACTTTTAAATCACAACCTTAAATATGCTATTCGGGATTCTTGTACTGAATAAATTTAAGGTTTTCATGATTATATTATTCTTTAATTTCGGTCGCATAGGCGAATAGAACTGAAGATATCCTTTCCCATTGCACAAAAACACAGTATTCAAATTAAAGATAAAAGAAACAATATACAAACGTGACTTACTTAAATCATATATAATCTCCAAAGCTGTCATAATTCTAGGAACACTATTACAGAATGTGATATCATGTTCCAATGAGTGGAACTTCACAAATTTTTTTTTATCATAATATATATATACATATATATATATATATATATATATATATATATATATATATATATATATATATATATATATATATATATATATATATATATATATATATATATATATATATATATATATATATATATATATATATATATATATATATATATATATATATATATATATATATATATATATATATATATATATATATATATATATATATATATATATATATATATATATATATATATATATATATATATATATATATATATATATATATATATATATATATATATATATATATAAAATTGCTTACAAATTTTTGTCTACTTATTAAACAATAGCGGTTAGATGGTTAAATGAAAGGAAGTAACAGCAATATTTTTATAGTTATTATTATAAAACAAAATATTTAAATGAAACAATTTATTTATAATTATTATGAGCATTGCAACTTTATTATCATTCATTGTTTATCCTATTAAGACCAAAACAGACGACGAAAACTTTAGGAAGATTAATCACTTAATATCAAAAGATCCAAGTCTTGCTGTGCCAAGTATTAGACATGGAATTGAGAAAACGTTCAACAAAAAGGTAAGTCCCATTAAGGATTATTACTTTATTATCCAATGTTGAAAATTTTTTTTTCATCTGATTCTCCTGAAAATTTCAGTATAGATAGCTTTTTTCCCGACGAAAAAACTCCATTCCTAACGTTTTTACGAAAGATTTAAAGATTAGAAGTTTTTTCGGAAATTTAATGTACGTTTAAATCTACGGTGAGGCCGCATAAAAACTTTTTTTGGTCTGAAATTTGGTGTGTATATTTCAAAATCTATTGGCTACAAAAACTTTTTTGAGAGTTTTGATGTGTGCATAACAGAAAACAAGTTATATGCCCTTACTTGACCAGGTGTCGAAATTTTTTTTTTTCAATTTTGAAAAATTCACACCTTCTGACAAAAAAATTTGCAAAAAAATCTGAACTGGAAGTCTTTTTTTTTAACTTTATTAGAGGAAGGGATAGATCTAAAATTTTTATTTAAAACACTTTTAAAACCTATTTGTCTGATTCGAGATACAGCTTATCGAAAATGGCCGAATTTTCGACGAAATTTCAAATTTTCCAAAGTTTGAGAGGCTGTATCTCAAATCAAACAATTAGGTTTTAAAAGTGTCTTAAAAAAAAGTTTTAGATCCATCCCTCCTATAAAAATATCCAATTTTCAAAAACATAAAACACAGGGATTTTTTTTAATAAATTTTTTTCTCCGGAAGGGTATTTTTTTTTTCAATTATTTTTTCAAAAAAAATTTGAACTTCTATAATCAAACGCTATCCGTAATATTCCCAAATGTTTTGATTTAATGTTGTAGAAATTGGGGCTAAGAATGTACAGGGGAGTTTTTGGATCATTCTGACCACTATTTTAACACTTCTGATTAATCTCTTTTTCAATTTTGACCCCTATAACTAGTAAACCGTTAGAAACTCAGAAAAACGTCTGAAATCGAATGTTTTCAGCGGGAAAAAACTGCATATATATTGTAAATTTCAGCTCAATCAGTCAAATAATAAAAAAAAAAAAACATTTTGAAAATGGATCCTGGACATAAACAAATAAGAGATATCGAGGGCTACAACTCTTCATGTAGTTAATTTGATCACAACGGAACTTCTTTAAAATTTCGTCCCATACTAAAAATTCATAGGATTTTTTTTGTATAAGTTTTTCCTGTCATCCATTTCTTCATCAATTCAGTCTTTTCACCTTCTACTACAGCTTTTTTTAAAAGAAGAAAAGTAGATTTTTTATTTGTTTATTTACTTTTAATATTTGTGTCTCTCAAGCTAATTCTCTTTATAGAGGAAGATAAGTTCACTTGAGAGTTTCTCTCTTTCTAGGAAAAGTATCTGAGACATTGCTCACATGAGCAGCCAACACTGTCACATACATTATGCTTGCATAAAAAATAGATCAGGGAATAAATGACTTTCCAATTCTACAAAAGTTTGATTTCTTTATCTGCCTTCCATATGTTATCTTTAAAATCCCGTATAAAAATGCAACTCAAACCCTCATTTGTTCTATAAATCCTTGGTATTTCCTTTACTTTTTATATTTCTAGGAAAACTTAAATTGGTTCTCTATCTTAGTAATGTAGTTTCAAATTATGGGTTTCTAAGGAATCTAAAAAATATTTTATATAATCCTATTTGTTTGGTTTTCATATACAAGTTGTCAATCTTCATTTGATTTAAATATCCTTTATATTGAGCGCATTTGTAAATACTCTTA
>SEYY01008477.1:47500-60409 GCA_009176605.1 Armadillidium nasatum | reverse complement strand
TGTCCAAATGTCTGTGGTCAAAGAAAGACTGCTAATTTCATCGAGCAGTGTCTGAATTTTTGCTTTTACTTTCATAAATATTATCCGGGATTATTTTGTCTGTGAAATATTTTCTTGATGGAATTCTGTAATTAGGACAGAGTTTTGCAATAAGCCTTTGGAATCCAATGTCAGATGTTAAAGAATATGGTTGAATATCAACAGCTATCATTTCTCCTATCAAATAATGTATCTCTTGGGACTTGTGATCGTTAATATTCCAAATTTTACTCTTTTCTAAAACTGATTGTATAGTTGGTTGAACTTTTTTTGGAGGCTCATAGTTGCTGCAACTTGCTTCTGAAGTACTTGGCTGTGACCAATCATATTGCCTTTTCAGCTTATCCATTTCAGCTTTTGCTTCATCTGAATGAAGTTTCTTAATGTGGTTCAACATATTTGTCGTTGTATAACTTTTTGCAGATTTGCCACCTCTTGATATGGTGGCTTTACATAATTTACAAATACATTTACTGTTTTCCTTAGGATGAACATCAAAATACTTCCAACAATAACTGGTTGACATACTGCTTTCGTTATAAAGTGTAATTAATACTTAATTATTTAGATTTCTATAATCGAGATTCTAGGATCTAGAGTTATCTTTAAAATTTAAAATTTTTATTTTTTAATATATCTGAAAAGTAAGCAATAAAAATGATTTACATTAATAATGAAAACATGCATAGTTATTAGTAATAAATAATAATGTTGATAACTGCTTTTTCTTAGTATTAATTTAAATTAATAATAAGTAATAATTTATTATTATTTAATTAATAATAACTCATTACTTATTAGGTGTCATTGATGAAAGGCCGATTAATCGGTAATCGGATTAATCGGTAATCGGCTACTTGTCTTATCGCTGAACCCCTAATATATATATATATATATATATATATATATATATATATATATATATATATATATATATATATATATATATATATATATATATATATATATATATATATCCTCCGGTGGGCAAAGGCCGGAGGCCTACCGAATTCCACCGGAGTTGGATAAACACTATTCTGGTCGATGTTGGCCGACGTGTCCAGATACACGGCGTTTGAAAGTATGCAAGTCAAAAGAAGTTGGGAAAACAGATAATGGGAGTGTGTTCCAGACTTTACCAGTAGAGTATATGTAAGATTGAGCATAGCGGTTAAGTCTGGGGTCGGAGAGTTGAACAGAGAAAGGATGAGACTGTGTTGAAAGTCGTGTCGCCCGTTCTCTTCTCAATGGAGGAGGTATGCGACATGACAGTTCAGAAGAGCAGTGTCTGTTGTAATAGTTGTGTGTTTTCGAAGAAGATATCATAGTTGTGTGGAAGATTATGTCGAGTGGAGAGAAGGAGGAACTCGGTTTTTGAGGCATTGAAAACAACAATGTTTTCTCCGCCCCAATTTGAAATACGTGAAAGATCAGAGGTTAGTTGCGCCAAGGCTACCCTTCTCGAGTGTAATAACTGCTGTTGGGATGGAGGTCTTTCAAACTGAAAGGAGTAATGAAGTGTGGAGCCATCAGCATAGGAGTGTATAGCAGATGAGGTAATAGAAAGGAGGTCATTAATGAAAATCAGAACAAGTGTTGGAGATAGGACAGAACTCTGAGGAACACCACTACTAATAGATTTAAAGGAAGAACGGTGGTCGTCTACAACATCTGCTATAGAACGACCAGAAAGGAAATTAGAGAGAAGATCACAGAGGGAAGGATAGATACCGAATGAGGGGAGTTTGGAAATCAAAGCTCTGTGCCAGACCCTATCGAAGGCTTTCGATATGTCCAGCGCGACAGCAAAGGATTCAGCGAAATGCCGAAGAGCGGAGGACCAAGAGTCAGAGAGAAGGGAAAGAAGATCACCCGTAGAGCGTTTCTTACGAAAGCCATACTGGCGATCAGGAATAAGATTAGAAGAATTGAGATGTTTACAAATCTTCCTGTTAACGATAGATTCGAAAACTTTAGAGAGAACGGAGGTCAAAGAAATAAGACGGTAGTTGAAGCGTTGAGAAGGATCCCCCATCTTCGGCCAAGGCTGAATGAGCGCACGTTTCCAGCAAGAAGGGAAGGTTGAAGTAGAAAGGCAAAGGCGATATAGTTTACCAAGGCAGGGTACAAGCTCAGAAGCACAAGTTTTGAGAACCACAGGAGGAATACCATCAGGATCGTACGCCTTCTTAATATTAAGCTCAGAGAGAGCAGAAATAACGTCTTTAGAAGAAATTCTAATTTTGGGCATAAATGAGTTGGAGGGAGTTGAAGGAGGAGGAATAGCTCCGGAATCGTCTAAGGTAGAATTAGAGGCAAAAGTTTGAGCGAAGAGTTCAGCTTTGGAAGAAGGTAAAACAGCAGTTGGGCCGTCGGAAGGTATTAAAGGAGGGAAAGAGGAAGAAGCAAAGTTAGAGTTGAGATTTTTTGCAAAATGCCAGAAAGAGCGTGAGGAAGAAAAACCAGAAAGATTATTGCATTTCTTACGGGGAAAAGAGTTTTTGGTGTTACGAAGTATAGATTTTGCACGATTCCGGAATGAAATACAAGTTGCGTAAGTTTCAGGAGTTTGAAGACGGCGGTAACCCTCAAGGCAGCATCCCTGCGGCGGATAGCGCGAGAACAAGAAAATTAAATCAAGGTTTGTTGGGTTTAGTAGAAGGGAAAGAAAATGGAATGTACTCCTCCATGCCAGAGAGAATCACCTCAGTAATGCGTTCAGCACACTCCGAGGGACCCCTCCCACGGAAGCAATAATAATTCCATGGGAAATCAAAGAAGTACATATATATACGAATTATATATATATATATATATATATAGTATATATATATATATATATATATATATATATATATATATATATATATATATATATATATATATATATATATATATATATATATATATATATATATATATATATATATATATATATATATATATATATATATATATATATATATATCGTGCTCACCACAGTTTTTATATTCTTTTAATTGAGGTACTTTTAGCCTCTTTTAGTTTCTATCATACTGTTAACATAGTAAAAGTATTATTTAGTAATTTAGATCAATGTTATAAATTTAGAGCAGTCGAGAATCATATTATTGCCGCAAAAAAGTAAAATAAATTTAAAATGGCTTCGTAATTAGCAAAAGCTAATTTTGATAATCACTAAAAATTTTATTTTGTCTTTATTTATTTTTTTTTTATAAAAGTTTTAAAGGAAAAACGATAATATTTGTTCAAATAAATGGTTAATTAACGATGTGATAACTTATATGTTTAAAATGGGCAACTTCTAGGATACAAACTGCATTAGGAAATAGTCGTTGAAGTTTAAATTTAAACTCAAATGCAATTTCGAATTTGTATACGAATCTCTATTTATCTGACCTACTGTATATACGTTAGTATTTATATTTATATTTTGCTGTTAAAGTCTAAGTCAGATTGTTAGTCATGTGAGCGAGTGTTTGTGCATGTTCTATTTGTGATTATATCCCAAAATTGAAAAAATTTTAATTTTAAACTTTAATATTATATATTTCAATTTTTAATATGGAAAATAATTAGGAAGTGTTGGAATTAGTGATTTGAAATTGACCAAAAAATAATTACTTAATTATCGTGATCTAATTTACCTACTACGTATGAATGTTTTTAAGGTACTTGACGAATAAAGTAAACAGAAAGAAAGATTGATGTAAAATAAATGGCAAAAATGTAGAACAAATAATTAGTTATAAAAAGTGGTATAATTTGATGAAATAACAATTTTATATAAAATATGTAATGATGAGAGTATAAATAACCAATTTTATTAAAAGGTAATTGAGGTTATTTATGACTTCCCTAAAATGAATGACGGAATCATTATTATTAAAATTAATCTGTATTGAAGGCTCCAATAGGAAAACACGAAAATAGGTTTGAAAATATAAAATAAAGGCAATAACATGTAATAAATTTATATTATCCGATAATAAGATTATATATATATATATATATATATATATATATATATATATATATATATATATATATATATATATATATATATATATATATATATATATATATATATATATATATATATATATATATATATCTGTGATTGGCGAATCCGGCAACTTTCGGATTTGAATCCGAATCCGAGTCCACGTGTTTGGGAAATGATCGAATCCTAATCCGGCATTTTTGAAATCCTTGAATTCGAATCCAGGTTCGAATTGTTACTAATAATTTTTTTTTTTAGAAAATTAAGGGGAGCGGAAATTTTATTTTGATTTTTTTTTCTTTTTGGAATAAAATATTTAATCTTGAAGGCACCACCATCAAATTTTAGTAAAATTCATTATTAGGCGAGATACGTATTTTTACATTCTTGTAAGTTTTCTGTAGTGCCAAAATTTCGGAACTTCATTGGCACTATATTTTTTATTTTATTTTATTTTTTATTTTTTTGGATATTTGAGCCGTCCCAAAGTCGTTTTTGGTACCTTCAAAAGTAAAATTTTTATTCCATAAAATGATTCCATCCGATTTTACCCTTTTCATACTTTTTGGGATGAAAATTAGGCATTTTTTTCAGCCAATCATCGAAAAGAATTTTGGGGCAAAACCATATTTGAATCTTAAATATAAAAACAGAGTTACCATAGGGTGAGGACGTAGCACCGTCCGAAGCGATGAAAGTACCCCTAATTGGGCTTAACCACGGGGTGATAGTGTGTGTTGGACCATTCCGTTTCACTCCGTTGCCCTTTGGTTCGTCTCTTTTCGCATTTCACATCGGAGTGTCTATGCTCTCACTTCTTCCCGCCACTCTCTTCTCACATTCCCACAAATTTACAAGATCTTACACGTACATTACCTTTAAAATACCAACTACAATGGCGAAATGTAAAACTGTGCCGGAAATGTTTCGAGGAGCTGCATCCAAAGAATGCCCCTCATCCACTCCTTCCCACATCACCACTTGGGAGTTGGTGGCCTCCGGTGATGTGGTTTTTGCCACCAAGACCTCTATTCCGACTTGCCCTGGTAAACGATCTTTCTTTTTCTTTAACTTTTGCAACATTCGCGGTCTCTTTACTAATATCCACTTTGTTGAACACCACCTCTCTTCTTCTAGACCTCATCTCTTATTCTTAACCGAAACTCAGGAGTTTGAGTGCTCTGACATCAAGCCCTACTCTATTTCCTCCTACTGTCTCTATCCTCAATTTTCAGCTAAAGGCGTATGTTGCGCATATGTTCTCAACGATATTGTCTGTTCTCTTGTCTCTCATTTAGTCTTCTGAATTCTCTACTTTATGGCTTAAATTTTCTTGCAACTCTACAACTAAATTTATCTGTTCTGTCTACTTATCTCCTAACTCTACAGACTATCCAAAATTCTTCGACTATCTTAACCCCAAAATAGAACACATTCTTTCTTTTTCTCCTTTCACCGAAATCATAATATTAGGTGAGTTCAATGTTCACCACCGCCAATGGCTTTCATCTAGTTCTCATGATACAGCTGGTGTACGTGCCTTCCATTTCGCTATCCAAAACGACCTTGAGCAGTTGGTGCAACTCCCTACCCGTATCCCTGATCGTCTTGGAGATGAACCCAACATTCTAGACCTTTTCCTAACTTCTAATCCTTCTCCTTATACTGTTAAGCTCTTTCCTCCTCTGGGTTCCTCCGATCACCTTCTTATCTCTGTATCTTCTTCTATCTCTTCAAGTCTTCCGCAGGAAAGACCCCCTTCTTTTGAAAAGAAACGTTTGTGGCATTTCGGTGCCGCAAGCTGGTTTAGTTCTCATGATCCAGCTGGTGAACTCGCCTACCAATTTTCTATCCAGAATAACCTTGAGCAGTTGGTGCATCTCCCTACCCGTATCCCTGACCGTCTTGGTTATGGACTCAACGTACTTGATCTTTTCCTAACTTCTTATCCTTCTCCTTACACTAATAAACTCTTTCCTCCTCTGGGTTCATCCGATCACCTTATCTCTGTATCTTGTCCTATCTTTTCAAGTCTTCCACAAGAAAGGCCCCGAGAAGACGTTTCTGGCATTTCGATGCCACTAACTGGTCTGACTTGCGGTTGTACTTTTCTGATTTCCCATGGAATGATTTCTGTTTCCGTGGGAGGGGTTCCTTTGAGTGTGCAGAGTGCATAACCGAGGTGATTCTCTCTGGCATGGAGGCATACATTCCATATTCTTTCTCTTTTACTCAACCTAACAAACTTGGTTTTACTCTGCTTGTTCCCGTGCTATCCGTCGCAGTGATGCTGCCTTCAGGGACTACCGTCGTCTTTAAACTTCAGAAACTCATGCAACTTATATTTCATCCCGAAATCGTGCAAAATCTATTCTTCGAGATACCAAAAATTCTTTTCTCCGTCGCAAATGCAATAATCTTTCTGGTTCTTCTTCCTATCGCTCTTTTTGGCATTTTGCAAAAAATGTTAACTCTAGCTTAGCTTCTGCCTCTTTCCCTCCTTTAATATCTACTGACGGTACAACTTCCGATTTACCTTCCTCTGAAGCTGAACTCTTCGCTGAAACTTTTGCTTCTAATTCAACCTTAGACGATTCCGGAGCTGTTCCTACTCCTTCAATCTCTTCCAACTCATTTATGTCTAAAATTGTAATTTCTTCTAAAGACATCGTTTTTACTTTCATTGAGCTTAATACTAAGAAGGCGTACGGTCCTGATGGCATCCCTCCTGTGGTTCTCAACACTTTTGCTTCCGAGCTTGCACTCTGCCTTGGTAATCTATTTCGTTTATGTGTTTCTACTTCAAAATTCCCTTCTTGCTGGAAACGTGCGCTCATTCAGCATGTGCCGAAGAAATAGGACCCATCTTAGCCCTCTAACTACCGTCCAATTTCTTAAACCTCCGTTCTTTCTAAAGTTTACGAATCTATCCTTAACAGGAAGATTTGGTAACATCCCAATTCTTCCAACCTTATCTCTGATCGCCAGTATGGCTTTCATAAGAAACGCTCTACTGGTTTCCCTTCTCTCTGACATTTTGTCCTCCGCTCTTCGGCATTTCGGTGAATCCTTTGCAGTGGAGCTAGACATAACGAAAGCTTTCGATAGAGTCTGGCACAAATCTTTGATTTCCAAACTTCCCTCTTTCGGTATTTATCCTTCTCTCTGTAGCCTTCCCTCTGATTTCCTTTCTAGTCGTTCTATAGCAGCTGCTGTAGACGGTCACCGTTCATCCTTTAAATCTATTAATAGAGGTGTTCCTCAAGGTTCTGTTCTTTCCCCAATACTTTTTATGTTTTTTATTAATGAAATTCTATCTGTTACTTCATTTCCTATCCACTTCTATGCCGATGACTCCACCCTGCATTATTTCTTTCAATTTGAAAAGCGCCCATCCCTTCATCAATTAATAGATGAAAGGAGAGTAGCCTTGGTGCAACTGACCTCTGATCTTTCTCGTATTTCAAATTGGGACAGAGTAAAGATGGTCGTTTTTAATGCCTCAAAAATTCAATTTCTCCATCTGTCTACCCGACACAATCTTCTACACAAGTATGGCATCTTCTTCGAAAATAAACAACTCAATCCTTCATCTCTCCATAATATTTTCGGTGTTTCTTTTTCTTTTGAACTTTTTTGGAAAGATCACGTACAGAACAATATCAAGTACATTAATTTCTTTCTTTTTATTAAGTATAATTTGTACAGAACAATATCTAGTACATTAATTTCTTTCTTTTTATTAAGTATAATTTGTAAGAACTTGATGTTGAAAATTAAATTTGCATAAACTTTGGATTTGGACTCTAACTCGGCCCAAAAATTTGGACCCAATACACCACAAAAGTTTGATTGTATACACTCGAACTCGTACCATTCAGGCTAAAAGCATTGCGTATTGTTCATGTTGGGAGATCTTTTCTTCTTCACTCTCCGGCTACACAAGGGTCTTATCTCTCCTTGTTTGAAGCACAGTTCCAAATCTCCAGGGGCAGGGGGAGGGCTCCACTTTCACCAATTGTGTGAAGAAGATGGTCGAGTCCAAGGCTAAAGGCCTTATAAAAATTTTTTTTTTTTAATTTTCATTTTGCAACGTAAACTGAATGGAACATTCTCGCGTGAGCTTGCCCCTGGCATTCCAATTCAAATGAGATTCACTATCTAGGTAACATAAAGGGTGCAGCGTCTTCATACTAATTTTGTATGAAGATTGGCAACTTTAGGCTCGTTCGTTGTGATACCACTCCTTTCCAGTTAATTTTGTTCTGTGGAATTCCCTTTCAACTTCGGATATTTCCTACCGAATTTAATCTTCTTCGCTTCAAAGCTGTGTCTGAACTCACCTCAGAATTTTACGTTAGGTGTCAGTCCCCCTCCCCCCCCCACTTCATTAATGAAAAAAGAATAAGAATTAAATTGAATTTTAATTCATTTTATAAAAATCTACAAAGTGAGAACAACTAGATGGTCATTTATTTCACTACAAAATTCACTACAAAATAACATTTCTCTCTGAGTTAAATAATAACAATAATAATAATTATTATTATTATTCCATATGAATAATGAAAAAAAAAAAAAAAAATTAAATAATAATTAATTAATTATTATTATTATTATTATTATTATTATTATTATTATTATTTTAGTATTTTATATTTATATTATACCTAAAATATATTTATATTTGTTACAATAATTTACTAAATTTTTAACTAGAAGCGGAGCGAAAAAATTCACTAGCGCATCCGCAGGAATCACTTCATTTTAAAAATAACGATGGATATCATGAAGAGAAGTTTTGGAAGTGTGTTGTTGCTATCCAAGGTTGATTACAAAATCGAAGTTAGTGAAAAAAGAAGTAAAATTAATATTGTGTAAAAGAGAGTGAGCACATAAATTTATGATATTTAAAGGTCAAAAACTACTGAAAAATAATTAATGAAATTTTGAAGTATGTTACAAGGGAGTAAAATGACGATATCAAAGGAAAGTGGAATAAAATATTTTAGTTATTAAAACTGAAATTGAAAGGAGGAGATGAGTTGAAATGGCTTGAAATGTTCTTGCACAGCAATTTTTTATTTTAATGTCATGTGATGACCTAGCAACATGTGAATTCTCTTAGATTTTTTATGGACTAAAATGGAACAAAAAAAATTGCTTTATAAAAATCTTAAAACGTTTTCAGATGGGTGTAACTACTAGAAACTTTTAAAGAAATGAATTTGGGATAGTAGGGCAAATTAAATTTCATATAGAGTATATTCCTATACGAAGTAAATATTGATAGTCTATTGTTGCCAGTTTTCCAGAAAAGCTTTTGAAAAATTGTGTACTATAATTGTTGAATTTTAAAAATTTCTACAACCTACCAAAACAATATTTACTTCCTGATTTACTAGCATGGCTTAAAATTAAAACTATTGTTTTTTAAATATTTAGCTTAATAATAATAATAATAATAATAATAATAATAATAATAATAATAATAATAATAATAATAATAACTTTTTAATCAGTTAAAAAATTTATACAAACAAAAATCGTATGCTTTATTTGTATTAATAAAAAACTGAAATGGGCTATTGGAGGACGAATTCTTCCTATGAGTCTATTAAATTTATACATAATAATAATAAACAATCTTTATTAAAATATAATTTTACACAAAAATACAAATATTGGATACTTTAAATTTTATAACGCATAATACGAGGATATTAAAGTCGTAATCTTAGCCTAATCTATTTCTTTAAAAATAATAGGAATAAAAAAAAAATAATGATGACAGTAACAATAATAATGCCAAAATAACTGTAAGCTAATAGTTATTGCAATAATAAAGATAGGAAATAATAATAATAATAATAATCATAATAATAATAATAGTAGTATAAAAACAATAAAGATATGACTAATAGTAGTAACTAAAGATAGTATTATCACTACTATTACTATCTTCCAATATAATATAATATAAGCAACAATTTTTTTAATGGTAGATTATTGAAAGAAATTAAAAATTTATATTAATTCATAATAATAACTAAATAAATAGAAATAAATATCAAATAATAATAATAATGTTAAAAACAATAATAGTAATGATTAATAATAATGATGATGTAGACTTATAAAATAAGTAGAATGGTGATTTTGAGTTAGTAGTGGAATAAGTGTGTTATGGTTGAGTACCTTCTTTAGGATTTTGAAAGCAAGTGATTTTTGTCATGTTTACGAAATGTGGAAAGTATTGCTAATTCTTGCATGTTTTTTTTGGAAGTTCATTCCATTGCTGAGTGTGTTTGTACGATATAGCTCTCCGAGATTTGGTTAGTGTGTACATTATTTAACACACTGGATATGAGTTTGTGCTGCACAGATTTGGTCTTATTACATATTGGTGATGCGTTATTAAATTTGTCAGTAATTCATTTTACATTCCGTTTATGACTCAAAATGGGAGTAGTCGCAGTAAGAGTGAACGTATCTTGTAGTTTGAGAATGGATAATAATAATTAAATTAAATATTAAAAGATATTCTGTGACTTAGCAAAAAGTGGTAAAAACACAAAGAAATAATGCAAAAAGAAAAGGGAAAAAAATTGCAATAAGCGCTTTAGATTGTCCTTTTATTCCATTATAACTATTGAAGAAAGGAATAACAAAAGCCACCTCAAATATCTTCTATGAGAAAGCAACATCTGCTTTTTTTTTTTTTTTTTGCGTCACCAAAGCCTTCCACTTACGAACATACAGATTCTTATGAATACATTTTAATGATCACATACACGCGCGCGCGCGCGCACACACGCTATATATATATATATATATATATATATATATATATATATATATATATATATATATATATATATATATATATATATATATATATATATATATATATATATATATATATATATATATATCAATTCTTTTAATCTTATCTCTGATCGCCAGTATGGCTTTCGTAAGAAACGCTCTACTGGTGATCTTCTTTCCATTCTCTCTGACTCTTGGTCCTCCGCTCTTCGGCATTTCGCTGAATCCTTTGCTGTCGCGCTGGACATATCGAAAGCCTTCGATAGGGTCTGGCACAAAGCTTTGATTTCCAAACTCCCCTCTTTCGGTATCTATCCTTCCCTCTATGATCTCTCTAATTTCCTTTCTGGTCGTTCTATAGCTGCTGTTGTAGACGGCCACCGTTCTTCCTTGAAACTTATTAATTGTGGTGTTCCTCAGGGTTCTTTTCTATCCTCAACACTTTCTCTACTTTTCATTAATGATCTTCTTTCTATTACTTCATCTCCTATCCACTCCTATGCTGATGACTCCACACTTCATTACTCCTTTCAGTTTGAAAGATGTCCATCCCAACAGCAGTTATTAGACTCGAGAAGGGTAGCCTTGGAGCAACTAACCTCTGATCTTTCACGTATTTCAAATTGGGCAGAGAAAACATGGTTGTTTTCAATGTCTCAAAAACTCAAATCTTCCATTTCTTTACTCGACACAATCTTCCACACAACTATGATATCTTCTTCGAAAACACACAACTCAAACCTTCATCTGTTCTTAATATTCCCGGTGTTTCTTTTTCTCGTGATCTTTCTTGGAAAGATCACATTATTTCTCTCTCTAAACAAGCTTCTTAGAGGTTGGGTGTTCTGAGGCGCCTTCATATATATATATATATATATATATATATATATATATATATATATATATATATATATATATATATATATATATATATATATATATATATATATATATATATATATATATATATATATATATATATATATATATATATATATATATATATATATATATATATATATATAGATGAAAGAAATTTTTACCGATACCGAGTACCAATACCAATTTTTTTCCTGAACTCATGAAGGTTGAAACAAGATTGAAAATATTTAGTGATCATAAAATTTAGGTTTTCTGCTATCTGTATACACCTAGTTATTTTGTAGTGACATTGCTAAAAAAAAAAACTATTGATCTGACTTGCCGTAGTGCATGGTATATTTTCTTCATTAATTTCTGCAACATTCACGATGTCCAATACAATTTCCATTTTGTTGAACACCACCTCTCTTCTGTCAGACTTAGCCTCTTAATTCTTGACAGAAACTCAGGTGTTTGAGCGTTCTGATAACAAATCATTTCCCATTTTCTCTTACTGTCTCTATCTTCAATTTTCAGCCAAAGGAGGAGGTTATCAAATCTGGAGTCTTCTAAATTTTCCACCTTGTAGCTAAAGCTCTCTTGGCTTTCTACGTCTAAATTAGCAGAATATATATATATATATATATATATATATATATATATATATATATATATATATATATATATATATATATATATATATATATATATATATATATATATATATATATATATTATATATATATATATTATATATATTTATTTATTTATTTATATTTATTTATTTATTTATTTATTTATTTATTTATTTATTTATTTATTTATTTATTTATTTATTTATTTATTTATTTATTTATTTATTTATTATATTATATATATATATATATATATATATATATATATATATATATATATATATATATATATATATATATATATATATATATATATATATATATAGGGCTAATGTTTAGAAGGAATGGCAGGGCTAACCTATATGTAAAGGCACTGCCTTCCTAATGCTATTTGTAATACACGACGTTATATCTATCCGTTAAGATAACAATGACTATATATATATATATATATATATATATATATATATATATATATATATATATATATATATATATATATATATATATATATATATATATATATATATATATATATATATA
>SEYY01008477.1:37500-45000 GCA_009176605.1 Armadillidium nasatum | reverse complement strand
TATTATGTCATGTTTGAATAATAGCGTTTTTTATATTTTGTCTTTTCTGCTGATTAATTGAGGTCTCTTCTTTCATTCTTTTTATTCTTTAAAAATTGTAGCTAGTTAAGGAATCTTCTTGTAAATTGTAATCATGTTAAAACATAAAAGCGAGTAGCTAAACTTTGTTAATACTTACTGGAAAATGGAAATGGAATATTTTTTGAATAAACACAAACATAAAAAAGTTATTAGTATTATATTTGCATTTATGATTCCTAAAAGATAATATTTTAATTTATAAAATATACTTGGGCACAACCAAATATGAAATACATGACTAAGTTGCCTATCAGTACACAAATGTTCTATCTTATTACTGTGTATTTCTTATAATAATTAGAGTATCGGTATCGGTATCGGCACCTAAAAAATAGAGTATCGGTATCGGCCTCTTTACTGGTATCGGTACATCCCTAGTTATTAATTTCTGGTTTTGCTGAATGTTTTTCAGTAGTAGATTAAAACAACATCAAAGAAATGTTTTAATTTATTTTCATTTTTTCATCCATTTTTTTAACGAAGGATTTTATATTAAATACTATGAAGTCACATCATTATTTTTAACCTTGTAGCATTTACACACACACACACACACACACGCATACAGATATATCCTCACCGGGAATATTTCCCTTTTCAATTCTTGTTTTTAATCTTTGTTTGACAAAATCTTTGTAAATTTTTACAATGCAAGTATTGTGGACTTTTTTTTTCTTTATGATGTTTTACAAGTTTCCTCTTTTCATTTACCCATTTGTTTACAGGCAAGTCCAGTTAAATTTATATATATATATATATATATATATATATATATATATATATATATATATATATATATATATATATATATATATATATATATATATATATATAAACTGTTAAGCTCTTTTGCTCTTACTAACTTTCTCCAATCTTATTCTGCCCGTTGATTTGTTGCGTTACTCTCGTTATTACAAATGACTTCTATTATGAACTCTCACGTCGCATACCTCCTCCACTGAAAAGGGCTCTTGCGATACGTCTTTCTATACAGTCTCATCCTTTCTCTCTCCAACTCACTGATCCCAGACTTAATTGCTAAGCTCATTCTTATATGTACTCTACCGGAAAAGTCTGGTATACACTTCCTCTATCTGTTTTCCCAACTTTCTTTGACTTCAACACTTTTAAACACTGTTTTTCGGGACATGTCGGGATATAATCGGCCCATGATTCTGTTATCCCCAATCTCTGGCGGAAATCAGTAAGCCTCTGGCCTTTTCTCATATATATATATATATATATATATATATATATATATATATATATATATATATATATATATATATATATATATATATATATATATATATATATATATATATATATATCAGCTGTATTTCTGCTGATTTTTAGGGTTGTGAAGAAGACTCTCTTCTATTTAAAATTAATTATTCAAACTCCATTCTATAAGCCTAAAATTATAATCATAATTAATTAAATGAAAAAAATGGTAAAATGCAAAATTAACATTAATGAAACACTGATTAATAAAACTGAATGGAAAATAATACCGTAGTAAATAAAATGAAAAAAAAAGAACTCATACCAATGTTGAACTAATTCTAATAAACGAAATTGACAATAGTAACCTTTAGAAACAACATCCCAAAAGAAAATATTACTAAAATAAAATATATCAAAATTATTTATTAAAATGATCTTCATAAGATTAAAACATTACGAAAAATATAAGTCAATAAATGAATGTTGTGAGGCTAAAGTACATTTTAATACCAAAATAAAAATAATGAAAAAAAAAAAATAAAATGATAAAAATCCTAATATTAGATAGAGAGAGAGAGAGAGAGAGAGAGAGAGAGAGAGAGAGAGAGAGAGAGAGAAGAGAAGAGAGAGAGAGAGAGAGAGAGAGAGAGAGAGAGAGAGAGAGAGAGAGAGAGAGAGAGAGAGAGAGAGAGAGAGATCAAAACAAACTGACAATAAAATAAACTCTTGAAGAAAGCAGCGTGGGTGAGAGAGAGGGAGAAAGATGGTAGAAAAACAGACCGACTTTTAAATAAACTTTGATAAAACAGCGTTGGGGAGAGAGAGAGATAGAACTGGGGGATATTTTAATATTATCGAGATTAACAACTGTAAAAATACCAATATTAAAGAATATTAAAAATATCGTTTAACTTGATTTGAAACAAATTTGAAATAAAAACCCTAATAACAATAATAATTATAATAATTAAAAAAAAAAAAAAAAAAAAAAAAAAAATAAAATAATAATAATAATAATAATAATAATAATAATAATAATAATAATAATAATAATAATAATAATAATAATAATAATAATAATAATAATAATAATAATAATAACATGGAGATAATTTTTATAAATAAAAATAAATGATTAAAATTTGGCGAAGTTGCAAATGAAAATTGATAAAAATAAAATAATAATAATGATAAAATTATAATACCATTAATTAATAATAAATGCTAAGATTGTTTCGTAAAACTCGAGGTTGTTTTAAAGCAAATG
This sequence comes from Armadillidium nasatum, assembly GCA_009176605.1. NCBI lineage: Eukaryota > Metazoa > Arthropoda > Malacostraca > Isopoda > Armadillidiidae > Armadillidium > Armadillidium nasatum. Next base: position 42,425 of record SEYY01008477.1, on the reverse strand, counting down.
TTTCAAACTATGGGAGTAACTTAGGACTCTTACTAACGTTACTTACTATAGGGAATGCATAATAAATTATAAAATTTATACCGTAACCATGATGAAATGAATGGGATAATATGAATAATAATGTAAGATTACAGATAGAAATAATAAATAAAACTAATTGCTATTTAGAAATTATCAAATCAGCACGTGGAATTTTTTCTAATAAATCGATAAAAGTAAAACAACACAGCAATATTAAATAAAAACACTAATAACTAATAATGATAATAATAGTAAAAATAATAATGATAATGATGAGGACAATAACCTAATAATAATAACACGTGTAATTTACATAGATATGAAAAAAAAGGACCAAAATTACTAACCTCTGCCCCGCGGGAGATGGGAAAACAAGTGACCTAATTTTTCGGACAAGGGAGAGATGTGAAGTATATACCCCCAAAATTAAGGGAGGGGGGAGAATCTTTACGATACCATATAAGCGGTTTCGTTTACAAAAATTTTCTAGAGAATTCTTTTAACATTCTTTTAAGTAAAATAAATATTATTTATTTTTGTTATATTAAATTAAAATTTAAAATTTAATATATATATATATATATATATATATATATATATATATATATATATATATATATATATATATATATATATATATATATATATATAATAAAAAGTTTAAATTTTTTTTTTCAAAATAAAAAAAAAAAAAAAAATAAAAAAGCGGGAGATTTGAAAAAAAAAAAATTTTTTTTTTTTTTTTTATTTTTTTTTTATTTACTCCAAATCTGGATTTACATGAGTTTTTTTTATCATTTTCGATATAATTATAGGCTTTAAATATATACACGCACAAACATTTTTTTATGTTATGACATTTTCACATCAAAGACTGATAAAATGAGTAATTAATTGATAAAATTTCACAAATAACTGAAAAGCGGCTACCAATCGCAAAACTATGTATGTCTGTTGATCCCTGAATTAATACCTCTATTAAATAAATTGTTAATGGCGAATAAAATAATAATAATTATAACAACTTAATATAATGTAAATGTCTCTTTATTGATATTTATAATTTTAAGAAAATAATAATAATAATAATAATGATGATTAAAAGTACCATTTTTATTATGAACTAAAAATACAGTAAAAAGTATATTACTACTACTACTACTACTACTACTACTACTACTACTAATAATAATAATAATAATAATAATAATAATAAATGAGGGATTAATTTCTGTATAAGCTTACAGTTATGGACCAACCGGGGCCCCGACTAAAAATCAGGGAAAACCGGGGTTTGCCTGCCTGGATTAAAATGGCAAATTATACTTATTAATGATGGATTAAATCAAACAAAATATAAGAAAATTAAGATTTTTTCCCTGTTTTTTTCAATATTTCCTTTTTCTTTTCTGTTTCTTTTGACCGCTCCTCTTATGTTAGTGAATGTTCATCTTTGTGTTTTGATTTTAGATGCCGCAATAAAGATTTTGTTGAAAATTTTTTACTCTGAGGACCGGGAGGTCCTCTTGTAATTTCCTGGCTACAGATGCTACATTTAGCTATTTCGAGCCTATCCTGAAACATTGTAAAGTACTCCCATACTGCTGAAGCTGATCTTTTAGCTATAGTGACTGAAAGTATAAGTAGAATAATTTTAAAATAATGTAGTTACATGATACAAGTTTGATACACAGCAATAAAATAACTATGTATAAATACAGGTTATATTGATAATTTATAATTTTAACTTTGTCTTACCTAGGTAAAACTGTTGTATCAGGAAAAAGAAATTTCTGAATTTTTTTGTATTTTTTTAAAACTTTCATTATACAAAATCTGTGATTTTCTGATTTTTTTTTCGTAGAAAATACATATAATAATCATTAATTTAAGTGAATGTTGGTTATTCTATTCCTTACTTATAATTAAATTAATCTCAATTAAAATTATATCGAATTTTCTTAATCTCAAATTTCAGTGTTTTTGACTGCTTTGCAAATTTTAGGCAACCCCGGCCCGGCCCCGGTCGAGCCCTACTTACTAATGTCTTAATATTGGAATTTTAAATATTGCCAAGTCCTTCACCTCCCTTCTTATTAAATGGGAATTTTATATTTTGCAATATTGTTTTAGCTCCTGTTACGCAATATCTTTCTCTAACAACACTTGACCTCTCTTTCCTAAGTAAATCGAACTCGTCCTTCCATATTCAAGCCTGTTTATTATTACTACGTTTCAAATGACTTTTTATAGTTTTTAATATTTCTGTTTATTTTGTTGAGCTACGAACAATTAAATTTCCTGTATCACCTAACTAAGAAAAAGTTTTTTCTTTTTCCAATTCTTCTATCTTCTAACTTTGATAACATTTCTCCTTCGTAAAAAAAATTTTTTTCTTCTTATTCTTTTTCCCCTCCTTCTTAAAGAGATATAAAATAGATTTTGCTGTCAAATCTGTTTTATTTATATTTTATCTTTACATTTGGTGTATTATGTTGATTTTGATTTTCAAAGTTATTTCTTATTGATTACGGTCTTTTACAATTATGCAGTTAAAATACTCCTCAAATTTCTGTTTTGCACAAAAAGAAAAAAAATTAATATCCTCTTTTATGTGTGCTGTTCATAAAAAAAGCAGTCATCTCTCTTTCTCTCATTATATATATATATATATATATATATATATATATATAATATATATATATATATATATATATATATATATATATATATATATATATATATATATATATATATATATATATATATTATATTATAATAATAATAATGATAATAAAATGTGTTCTCTGGTGGCCTTCAACGCAAGCAGTCTCACTTAAAATTACTTTTCTGCCAATGGAAAAATTCTGTAGATAGGTCGTACAATCTCATGAGGTGCGCTTCAATTTTTTTTTTAATCACCACTCACGGGCAGAGAACTTTTCAAAGAGGGGAGGGGGGACAATAAAAACATTAAAACAAACCCAAGTCTAATGCAAATCCCTAAAGTGAGAGCAGACGGATCCTTTAAAGAGAGAAAAATTAAATGCAGCAGGAAGAACAAGATGGTAGGGGGGTCCATAGAACAAGGTGGCTAGAAATGAAGCACCACAACGTGTAAACCTCGAGTTTGCAATACACATATTGCTCATGCGCAAATAAGGCACATCTTGTGTTGAAAGGGTGACGCATTGGAGGTGGAGTGCAAGAGGTCAACTCACTCTTTTCTATAAGTACTTTGAAGTACCTATAAAAAAAGAGGTAATGCACCAAAGTCACGTCGCAGAGAAAGAATATCAAGAGAGTTCGAAAATAGCGGACAGCTTATTAGTCTTTTAGTCTTAGACTCTACCTTATCCAAAAGAAGGGTGGAACCCAAACCACCCCAATTGTGAGAAAAGTAATCCATGCAAGGACGAACAAGACCCATATAAAATTGCAGTAACTGCTCAGAAGGTAAAAATGTCCGAAATTTGAATAGAACACCCAGCTTCTTTGAAGCCACCTTAGCAACGGCTGTGATACGAGGTTTCCAAGATAATTTGTTGTTTATGTTAAGATCAAGAATCTTTATGTTGTTAACAGATGAAACGGCAGAGCCGTCGAAGGAGATAGGAAAGTTTGGAGGTGTTTTAAAGTGAGAGGTGTGAAAAAGTTGAGTTTTTAAAGAATCGAATTTCACAATTTGCTGTGGCCCGACCCGGGAAATCAATTTCGGGTCAGCAAGAATATAATAGGAAAGTTGAAGACATGCATCTCTAGAAGGAAAAGAGTGAGCAGATTTTTAGAAGAATAAAGGGTTGAGTCATCGGCATAAGAATGAACAGTTAGAAGTGCAGCCGGGGAGGTCATTTATGAAAAGTAGGAATGGATTAGAAGATAGATCAGAACCCTGAGGAGCACCACAATTGTTAGAGAAAGAGCTGATACTGGGCGATTTTAGAGGAAATTAGACATTAGTAAACAAAGAAAAGGTGGATAACAAAAGGTATCAAAGAGCAGTGACGCATACTACACCCGATCAAAAACCTTGGATATGTCAAGTACCACCACACAAGACTCCCCATAGTCTCTAAGGGCAGAAGGCCATAGATCAGTAAGATAGTAAAGTATATCACCAGTAGACCTGGAGGATCAAAAGTCACACTACTAATAAGGGATATTGTTTCCTATAATCTCAGAAATCCAGGCGCATATTTTATTTTTATCTGGTATTCACAGATTATTTGTCGACATTATTATTATTATTATTATTATTATTATTATTATTATTATTATTATTATTATTATTATTATTATTATTATTATTACCAATGTTATTCTTATTATTATCAATATTATTATTATTATTTTTCTTTTCAGTTGTGATGTGAGGAAGGGCGTGCGGCGGCGCGGGCGTTGGGTGTCGTGACGTCGTTGGCAGCCTGGGTGTTGTGGTAATTACAATGCAGGATTGAGGAGAGTATGACGGAGAGGCCCGATAATGCTGACATCGAACGAGAGTTATACCAACTCGGCCTCAGCGACTCTCCGCCGCGCGCTCGCAGAACTCTTCCTACTCAAACAAGTTTTCCCTTGAGCACTGCAAGAGGAGACACATTTTTGTACTCACCGGAATTTAAATCCACAGAAGCTTCCAGAATTAGCTTGCAGAGACTTCGAAGTTTACCCCCTGATCCATTGCTAGTTCACAATGCTGCTACCAGTGATGCTTATAGCTCTCCCTCTGATTCCTGGAGAGGAGCTAGTATTCGGAGCAGCAGCGCACCAGCTATGCCCTTTGAAAGATCCCTTTCTTATTCTGAGGAGGCTCTTTTATTATCTGGAGTTGACCGACTCAGGCAAGCATCCCATGGTACACGTAGTTTGAATGATGTTGAACCAACTCGACGTCGGTCTTCATC
>SEYY01008477.1:20000-27500 GCA_009176605.1 Armadillidium nasatum | reverse complement strand
TCTTAGTATTAAGCTGAGAGAGAGCAGAAATGATGTCTATTGAAGATATTTTAATTAGGCATAAATGAGTTGGAGGGAGTTGAAGGAGTAGGAACAGCTCCGTAATCGTTTAAGGTTTAATTAGAGGCAAAGGTTTGAGGGAAGAGTTCAGCTATAGAGGAAGGCAGTTGTACCGTCAGAAGATTCTAAAGGAGGGAAAGAGGAAGAAGCAAAGTTAGAGTTGACATTTTTAGCAAAAAGGCCAGAAAAGGTGTGAAGGAAAAGAAGAACCAGAAAGACTATTGCATTTTAAACGAAGAAGTGAGTTTTTGGTGTTATGGAGTATATATATTTATGTTATTTAGTATAGATAGCACGAGAACGAGCAGAGTTAAACCAAGGTTTGTTAGATTTCGTTGAAGAGAAAGACTATGTAATGCACGCCTCCTTGCCAGGTAGAATAACCTCGGTTTTGCTCTCTGCACACTTCGAGAGAACCCTCCTCGGAAACAGTAATTATTCAATGGGAAATCATGAAAGTAAAACCGCATGTCAGACCGGTTATTGACACCGAAATGCCAAAAACGTCTCCTCGCCGAAAGAGGTGGCCGTCCTTCCGGAAGATTTGAAGAGACAGGACAATATACAAAGATAAGAAGGTGATCGGATGAACCCAGAGGATGAAAGTAATATATATATTTTTTTAAATATGTAAAGGATGTAGGAATATGTAAAGGAAATGGGAGCATAGACACTCCAATATGAGACGAGGGTACACTAGAAACCCTTTGAGAAGGGGAAACGCGAAAAGGAACGAATCAAGTGTAAAGAGAAAGATAAAAAGTTAGTGAAAAATCAAGTATGTTAGGTTCATCACCAAGGCTGTCAGGGATACGAGTAGGGAAAGGCAGCAACTGCTCAAGGTTGTTCTGGATAAAAAAGTCGTAGACAAGTTTACCAGCTGGATCATGAAAACAAGATGAAAGCCATTGGCGGTGGTGAACGTTGGAATCACCTAATATGACGATTTCAGAGAAAGGAGAAGAAAGAATGTGTTCTATTTTGGAGTTGAAAGAGTATAAGAATTTTGGATAGTTTTTAGAGTTAGAAGATGAGTAGACAGAACAAATGAATTTAGTTGTAGATTTGCAAAAAAAGTTTAAGCCATAAAGTAGAGAATTCGGAAGAATTAGAGACAAGGAAATAGACACATCGTTTCACACATAGGCATATTAGCAATCTCCTTTGGCTGAAAATTAAGGATAAGAGACTGTAGGAGGAAACAAAGTAGGATTTAACTCCCAAGTGGTGATGGGAGAAGAGGTGTATAAGGAGCAAGCATTCTTTGGATGCTGCCCTTTTAAGCATCTCCGAGGCAGGTTTATGTTTTGCCATTTTGATTTTTTTTTAAATATGTAAAGGATGTGGCAATATGTAAAGGAAGTGGGAGCATAGACACTCAAATATGAGACGAGGGTACACTAGAAACCATTAGAGAAGTTGAAACACGAAAAGGAACGAACCAAAGGGCAGCGGAGTGAACCGGAATGTTCTAGCCCACCCTATCACACCGCGGGTTAAGCCATCGCTTCGGAAGGCGCAACATCCTCCCTATATATATATATATATATATATATATATATATATATATATATATATATATATATATATATATATATATATATATATATATATATATATATATATATATATATATATATATATATATATATATATATATATATATATATATATATATTATTTTTTTTTTTTTTTATATTTTTTTTTTTTTTTCCTTTTAACTTTTTTTTTTTTTTTTTTTTTTTTAAAATTTTTAATTTTTAATTATATATTATATATATATATATATATATATATATATATATATATATATATATATATATATATATATATATATATATATATATATATATATATATATATATATATATATATATATATATATATTCATGTACTCTACTGGTATCCATTTTCCCAAGTTCCTTTAACTTTTACACTTTTAATAGCCGTGTTGGATATGTCGTCCTTTAACTTCACCATGGTTCCGGTGGTTCCCCAACTTCGGTTGAAAGTAGTAGACCACTTGCCTTTGCCCATCAGAGAAATTTATATATTTATATATATATATATATATATATATATATATATATATATATAATATATATATATATATATATATATATATATATATATATATATATATATATATATATATATATATATATCCTCCGGTGGATAAAGGCCAGAGGCCTACCAAAATTCCACCGGAGTTGGGGAAATACCAGAAACCTTTCAAATTCCACCAGAGTTGAAGTGAAGTCAGAATCATAGCCAGTTCTTTATACACGGCGTTTAAAAGTATGCAAGTCAAAGGAAGTTGGGAAAACAGATAAAGGGAGTGTGTTCCAGACTTTACCAGTAGAGTATATGTAAGATTGAGCATAGCGATTAAGTCTGGGGTTAGAGAGTTGGACTGAGAAAGGATGAGACTGTGTAGAAGTGTAGAAAGGCGTGTCGCACGAGCTCTTCTCAATGGAGGAGGTATGCGACCAGAGAGTTCAGAAGAGTAGTGTCCGTTGTAATAGCGATAGTAAAGAGAGAGTGACGCAACATTTCAACGGGCAGAAAGAGATTGAAGAGAGTTAGTAAGAGCAGGAGAGCTGATGAGACGAAAAGCCCTAGACTCCACCTTCTCAAGGAGAGCTGTATGAGTGGAACCACCCCAGATGTGCGACGCATACTCCATATAAAATGCAACAGAAAAAAAAACAGATAAATAACATCACTGAGTTAACAAGTCAAACAAATATAATTTGAAGAATGAACATAAAAGAGAAAAAAGGGAAACGAATTGATATAGTGAAATGAACATTAGGTTTGTTTGTTAAAAAATTCAAAATCAAAGGTATATAAACTAGTGAATGGATCGGATGTCACATTTTCAATTTGCGGATGCGGATGTGGATGCGGATGTTGAATTCTGGAGAAGTGCGGATGCGGATGCGGATGTTGAATTTTCGAAAGTGCGGATGCGGAATGGATGCGGATGTTGAATTTTCGAAAGTGCGGATGCGGATGCGGATGCGGATTTTGAATTTCGAAAAGTTCGGATGCGGATGCGGATGCGGATGTTAATTTTGATGAGGATGCGGATGCGGATGCGGATGTTAATTTTGATGAGGATGCGGATGCGGATGCGGATGCGGGATATTATATATATATATATATATATATATATATATATATATATATATATATATATATATATATATATATATATATATATATATATATATATATATATATATATATATATATATATATATATCTTTTTTTTTTTATCTTCTCACCCCTTCACCACCCCACGCTGAGGTGGCCACACTTCGCTAATGAAGCCGCCCGCAGCAGTCGGCGTCGTCCAGAGATCTTTCAAATATATATATATATATATATATATATATATATATATATATATATATATATATATATAATATATATATATATATATATATATATATATATATATATATATATATATATTATATATATATATATATATATATATATATATATATATATATATATATATATATATATATATATATATATATATATATATATATATATATATATATATATATATATATATATATATATATATATATATATATATATATATATATATATATATATAATTTCACTAATCACCTTTCCCACTTTCGTGAGGTGGTGCCCGCCACAATTCCCTTACAAACATAACTATTCTTACCTTTCAACGCTTTCACCACCTCCCTCCATCTCTGTCTCCACAAATCTTCTACCCTCGTCTAAACTCAAATTCCTTCCATCAAAATCACTCTCACTCCATCCATCCATCTCCACTTCGCCTCCTTCCCCTCCCCCTACCCTTCCCCTATCTACATCGGATCTACGTACGTACCTTGCCAACCATTCTGTTCTCTTTCATTCTTCACATATGTCCAAACCATTTTAGCACATCCTCCTCCTCTCTATCAATTACACCCTTCTTCCATTTACACATCTTCCTTATTCTTTCATTTCTAATCCTATCAATCCTTCTCAATTTATATATCGCTCTCAAATCTTTCATCTCAAAGACATTGAAACTTTTTCTCGACCGAGCACTTATCGTCTATGTTTCACACACATACAATACAGAAGGTGAACACATACATTCAAACATTCTTATCTTTATTTCTTTCGAAATTTTTCCTTTCTTCTATACTTTTCTTAGGCCCCCCCAATACTTTCATTCCTTCTACCACTCTGTTCTTTATTCCTTTTTCCGTTCCCACCCTTACTTTCCACCCAACATTACTAGATATTTGAATTCATTCACCTCTTCAAGTTTCCATTCTCACACTTCTACAAACCAATTCCTCCCTCCACATTTCCTCATCCCCACCTCCAATCCTCATAACTTTATTCTTCGCTGGATTGAATTTCAATCTCGTGTTTGCACATTTCCCTTCAAACTCTCTCACAAGTATTCTCATCTTTTCTCCAGATTCTGTCACCAACACATGCCGCATCATCTGCAAAAAGTAAAACATTCACTTCACATTCACCCTCCATATTTCTCAACGTAATACTCTTCCCTTCTCTCTCTCCATTTTTCTAAGTAAACCATTCATCAATAGATTAAATAACATGGAGATATTACAAACCCCTGTCTCAATCCCACTCCTATGCTAAACCAATCCGATAGTTCTCTCTTCACCCTCACTCTTGATCTACAATTCGCATATATATATATATATATATATATATATATATATATATATATATATATATATATATATATATATATATATATATATATATATATATATATATATATATATATATATATATATATATATTAGTGATGGATCGGATGTCATATTTTCTAATTTGCGGATGCGGATGATGTCGAATTTTGGAGAAGTGCGGATGCGGATGTTGAATTTTTGAAAGTGCGGATGCGAATGCGGATGTTGAATTTTCGAAAATGCGGATGCGGATGTTGAATTTTCCGAAAGTGCGGATGCGGATTCGGATGTTGAATTTTCGAAAATGCGGATGCGGATGCGGATGCGGATGTTGATTTTTGTGCGGATGTTCCGCATCCGCATGCGGATGCGGATGCCATCACTAATATAAACACACACACATACTTGCAATATATATATATATATATATATATATATATATATATATATATATATATATATATATATATATATATATATATATATATATATATATATATATATATATATATATTATATATATATAAACACAAAACACACACACATATGCATATCTACCTACACCCTTATATAAAGGCACAGATACACACACACATTACAATGGAGGAGGGAGGTTGCCTTTTATTTCTTAAATTTTACAAATTTTCTTTTTTAATCTTAGTTTTCATTGTTTGTATTATAATTATTTAACTAATGCAAAATTTTTTTTGTATCTGTTTTTGTGGTTTATGAATTTTTTCTCTCCTCCTTTTCAGCGTCCTAATGATGGTCATAGTATTGACCGAAACGTTGATATTAACTTTATATGTTTCCGTAATTTATCTAATGTTTGATAAATAAATGTTCACTTATGTTGCAATTATTTCTTGCTCTGCTATTTTTTATATATATATATATATATATATATATATATATATATATATATATATATATATATATATATATATATATATATATATATATATATATATATATATATATATATATATATATATTATATAATATTATTATTTTTAGGAAATAAAAATATTATTATTGCAAACGTTTTCACTTTTTAAGCCACAAAAAAGTTGGAAATTTTAAACGTAAAAAAATAAGACTTATTGATATGCTCCAAGGAAAACGATTAAAACAAATGAAACGTAAAATTTTAAATATAAAATTATAAAAATTCTCTCAAGCAAGAAGCCGAAGTAAAACGAAAGAAAGAAAGAAAGGAAAAAAAAGGTATGAATGTGATAGAATAGAATTGGGATTACTGACTATTTTATTCACGTTTTTATTTTTATTTTTCAATTTTATAATTACTGTAGATATAGGTTCTTTATCTTTATAAAAATCAAATTAATTATCATTCAAATAAACCTTAATTGAAACGATTTTGAGTATGGAAACAGCAAAATATGTTCTCTCTTTCCTCAACGGAAGAGATATACAACTACGGATTTTAGAAAGAGCAGAAAGGTCACTGTCACTGCGTTAGTATAATGAGTTTGATGAAATTCTTCTTCGGTCAGAATGAGATTTTAGAGTGTTTGTGAAAGCATTAGAGTTGACAAGTCGAAAGCCATTATGCGAGTATTTTTTATTGCTTTAAATTATTTTTATTATATAGATTGTATATATAGAATTGAGTCACGTGATTTAGTCATATTATTTATTATTTCTTAAATTCCTATTTGGGGAATCAAGGTCTCTACTTTCTCGAAAAGTTTCTAAAAAAAAAAAAGTAAAAATATACCGTATACTCTGTACAAGTGTATATATGCATATATATATATATATATATATATATATATATATATATATATATATATATATATATATATATATATATATATATATATATATATATATATATATATATATATAATATATATATATATATATATATATATATAATAAATAAAAAAAAAAAATAACATTAATTAATAATAATAATAATTATTGTTATTATTTTTTATTAATAATACTACTACTTTTTTAATAATTATAATTATTATTATTATTATTATTATTATTATTATTAATATTATTATTATTATTATTATTATTATTATTATTATTATTATTATTTAATAATAATAATTAAAATACAGATAATTATTTTATTATTATTATTATTATTATTATTTTATTATTATTATTATTATTATTTTTATTATTACTATTCAGTTGAATTTAATCGACTTCAGTTCAAGTGTTCCTCCAGGTCACGAGTGTATTTTTTATCTAAGTCTAATATTTATTCATGTTTATTACTCTTTAACTTCTTTAAAGACAATTCATTTTTGCTTTATTTTTATTTATTTATTTATTTTTTTTGTTTAAGGTCGTGTATCATCTCGATTCTTTTTACTTAAATAAATAGTTAAAATGTTACGGTTAATTAAAAATTGTTTAAGAAAGACATATTTGTTTTTGTTTTATGTATTTCTTATACCTGAAGTTGAAAACAAATAAAATATTTTTCTTATTGTAATATATTGAATTCACCGATAGAAATATATATATATTATATATATATATATATATATATATATATATATATATATATATATATATATATATATATATATATATATATATATATATATATATATATATATATATATATATATATATATATATATATATATATATATATATATATATATATATATATATATATATATATATATATATATATATATATATATATATATATATATATATATATATATATATA
>SEYY01008477.1:10000-12500 GCA_009176605.1 Armadillidium nasatum | reverse complement strand
GGCATGCTACACTGCCAGACGTACGATTATACGATTTTGTAAAGTGTATTAAATAAATGTAATTTATTTACGTATTTAAATTATTCTAAGATTTTTTTTATTTCCCAATTTTTCTTACTTAAAATTTGCCAAGCATTTCAAAAATATAATCCTTTTTAACGTATGTTTAGTAGTTTTTGAAATTTTTATCTAAGACTCTGGCCATTTATATATATATATATATATATATATATATATATATATATATATATATATATATATATATATATATATTATATATATATATATATTTATAATATAAATAGGAAGTTGGGAAAACAGATAAAGGGAGTGTGTTCCAGACTTTACCAGTAGAGTATATGTAAGATTGAGCATAGCGGTTAAGTCTGGGGTCGGAGAGTTGGACAGAGAAAGGATGAGACTGTGTAGAAAGGCGTGTCGCACGAGCTCTTCTCAATGGAGGAGGTATGCGACGAGAGAGTTCAGAAGAGCAGTGTCCGTTGTAATAGCGATAGTAAAGAGAGAGTGACGCAACAATTTCGACGGGCAGAAAGAGATTGAAGAGAGTTAGTAAGAGCAGGAGAGTTGATGAGACGAAAATGCCCTAGACTCCACCTTCTCTAGGAGAGCTGTATGTGTGGAACCACCCCAGATGTGCGAAGCATACTCCATACAGGGCGAACAACACCCCTATACAGAGCAAGCAACTGGGGTGGCGTGAAGAAATTACTGAAGGCGCCTCAGAACACCAACCTCTTAGAAGCTTGTTTAGAAAGAGAAGTAATGTGATCTTTCCAAGAAAGATCACGAGAAAAGAAACACCAAGAATATTAAGAACAGATGAAGGTTTGAGTTGTGTGTTTTCGAAGAAGATATCATAGTTGTGTGGAAGATTGTGTCGAGTAGAGAGATGGAGGAATTGAGTTTTTGAGGCATTGAAAACAACCATGTTTTCTCTGCCCCAATTTGAAATACGAGAAAGATCAGAGGTTAGTTGCTCCAAGGCTACCCTTCTTCGAGTCTATAACTGCTGTTGGGTGGGACGTTTTTCAAAATTGGAAAGGAGTAATGAAGGGTGGAGTCATCAGCATAGGAGTGGATAGGAGATGAGGTAATAGAGAGAAGGTCATTAATGAAAAGTAGAAAAAGTGTTGGGGATAGGACAGAATCCTTGAGGAACACCACTATTAATAGATTTAAAGGAAGAACGGTGGCCGTCTACAACAGCTGCTATAGAACGACCGGAAAGGAAATTAGAGAGAAGATCACAGAGAGAAGGATAGATTCCGAAAGAGGGAAGTTTAGAAATCAAAGCTTTGTGCCAGACTCTATCGAAAGGCTTTCGATATGTCCAGCGCCACAGCAAAAGATTCACCGAAATGCCGAAGAGCGGAGGACCAAGAGTCAGAGAGAAGGGAAAGAAGATCACCAGTAGAGCGTTTCTTACGAAAGCCATACTGGCGATCAGAGATAAGATTAGAAGAATTGAGATGTTTCCAAATCTTCCTGTTAAGGATAGATTCGAAAACTTTAGAAAGAACGGAGGTTCAAAGAAATAGGACGGTAGTTAGAGGGTTGAGAGGGGTCCCCCTTCTTCGGCACAGGCTGAATGAGCGCACGTTTCCAGCAAGAAGGGAAGGTTGAAGTAGAAAGGCAAAGACGAAATAGTTTACCAAGGCAGGGTGCAAGCTCGGAAGCACAAGTTTTGAGAACCACAGGAGGAATACCATCAGGACCGTACGCCTTCTTAGTGTTAAGCTCAGAGAGAGCAGAAATGACATCTTTAGAAGAAATTCTAATTTTAGGCATAAATGAGTTAGAGGGGGTTGAAGGAGGAGGAATAGCTCCGGAATCGTCTAAGGTTGAATTAGAGGCAAAAGTTTGAGCGAAGAGTTCAGCTTTAGAAGAAGGTAAAACGGCAGTTGTGCCGTCAGAAGATACTAAAGGAGGGAAAGAGGAAGAAGCAAAGTTAGAGTTGACATTTTTTGCAAAATGCCAGAAAGGCGTGAAGAAGAGGAACCAGAAAGATTATTGCATTTTCTACGGAGAAAAGAGTTTTTAGTGTTACGAAGAATAGATTTTGCACGATTCCGGGATGAAATATAAGTAGCGTGAGTTTCTGGAGTTTGAAGACGACGGTAATCCCTGAAGGCAGCATCCCTGCGGCGGATAGCACGAGAACAAGCAGAGTTAAACCAAGGTTTATTAGGTTTAGTAGAAGGGAAAGAATATGGAATGTACGCCTCCATGCCAGAGAGAATCACCTCGGTTATGCGTTCAGCACACTCCGAGGGACCCCTCCCACGGAAGCAATAATCATTCCATGGGAAATCAGAAGAAGTACGACCGCAAGTCCGACCAGCTTGCGGCACCGAAATGCCACAAACGTCTCCTTTCGATAGAAGGGGGTCTTTCTTGCGGAAGACTTGAAGAGATAGAAGAGGATACAGAGATAAGAAGGTGATCGGAGGAACCCAGAGGAGGAAAGAGTTTAACAGTA
>SEYY01008476.1:57500-67500 GCA_009176605.1 Armadillidium nasatum | reverse complement strand
TGAATGGAGAAAAACAGTTAACATTGGATCCAAACAAGCTCTCTCTCTTTTTTTTTATTGTTTTAAAACAAGAGAGTGAGCTTAAAAGGTAAAACTCAGGTTTGTAGGAGAGGATTGTTTGAAAGGTAAGACTTAGAGGTTTGTAGAAATTGTTTGTTTGTTTGTCTGTTTCATAAAAGCGTCAATTATTGTTTGCCCTTAATAGAGAATTTGTTCATGTGGGAGTTGACTCTAAATGTTTTTTTTCGCTTCTTGCTTGTGTTTGTTTTTGCATTTAATTTTAAAAGTTAGTGCATTGCAACATTTGAGGTGGGGGTGAGATGGGGTGGGGATGAGATGGGGGTGAAAGTGAGATGGAGGTGGGGATAAGATGGGGGTGAGAGTGGGGGGGTGGGTGAGGTTCTTTTCAGAACGTTAAAAATGTTTATCTTCATTTTAAATACATTTAATAGTTTCCTTTCCCTAATGGGATGAAGGGTGGCCTCCTAGACTAAAAAAGGGGTAAATCAACCACTAACAACAAAAAATAACAATTCCAAAAATATCGCAGTTGCTTTCTTTTCTTTAAAAAGATAATAAAATAATTAGTACTACTAATAATAATAATAAAAGAAAAAAAAAAAAAAAAAAAAAAATATATATATAATATATATATATATATATATATATATATATATATATATATATATATATATATATATATATATATATATATATATATATATATATATATATATATATATATATATATATATATATATATATATATATATATATATATATATATATATATATATATATATATATATATATATATATATATATATATATATATATATATATATATTAAACGTTTTTTCATTTAATCTTGCGTTTAAAATAAACTCTTTGTTTATTTAATATCAAAATTATATCTATAATTTATTTTCTTCTAATATTTAAGAACTTCCAAAACTCTGATCATGACGTCACCATTTCAATATCTCTTATTTTCTAAAGATTCTTATCACTTTTTCCACATTACTCATGCTTACACTACTCATTACTCATTACTCATTACTCATGCTCATACTTTTGGAACGGCGGAGGACGAGGTAAGAAAATAATGAAGTCTATTTTCAAAATTACACATTTTAAATTTTAATTTCATATTTCAAGCACTAAAATTTCAAAATTGTTATTCATTTAGTTATTATTATTATTATTATTATTATTATTATTATTATTATTATTATTATTATTATTATTATTATTATTATTATTATTATTATGATTATTATTATTATTATTATTATTATTATTATTATTATTATTATTATTATTATTATTATTATTATTATTATTATTATTATTATTATTGTTTTAATTTAGAAAAACTCTTCAAGCAGGATTTAACCTCTAATTTTAGATATATAATAATTCGGTATTTTATCATCTTCCGGGAGATAAAACTATTTTAATAGTAACGTATTTCGTTTGGTTTCACCATTTTGGTACAAATAAATTATTTGCATTTTTTCAATTTTGGAAGATCATTTTTTATTTTTACTTTTATTCATATTTCTAGGAGTTTGATATTATTATTATTATTATCTCTTTATAATGATTTTTTTCATTATGGTTTATATTATTTTATGATTTTCATTCTCGTACCAAAAATTAAGCGAAAATCTACTTTACCATTTTATATAGGTTTCATTTAGAGCACAAATTTAAAAGAAAATAAGAAGAAACATTTTATCGACTTACTTTTGAAACTGCGGAGGTCGAGGTTTCAAAGATGAGAGTTGAAAATTAAAATATAAAAGACAAAGGTTCTTATTTAAACCCATATAATAATGATATATTATATATATATATATATATATATATATATATATATATATATATATATATATATATATATATATATATATATATATATATATATATATATATATATATATATATATATATATATATATATATTATATATATATATATATATATATATATATATATATATATATATATATATATATATATATATATATATATATATATATATATATATATATATATATATATATATATATATATATATATATATATATATATATATATATATATATATATATATATATATATATATATATATATATATATATATATATATATATATATATATATATATATATATATATATATATATATATATATATATATATATATATATATATATACCTGAACTTTAAAGCATTTTCTGATTGTGGTAAAAAATTCTCTCTGTACATTCTTAAGCTCAGTCTAAAAAATAGAATTAGGCTTCTTTTGGCGGCCCATCTAAATTCCATTAAGAACAACTTTTACGATTTTTTTCCCATTTTTTCTTCTCTTCATTATAAATGTTCGAGATTAAAATGGAAATTTTATATATATATATATATATATATATATATATATATATATATATATATATATATATATATATATATATATATATATATATATATATATATATATTATATATATATATATATATAATATATATATATATATATATATATATATATATATATAATATATATATATATATATATATATATATTATATATATATATATATATATATATATATATATATATATATATATATATATATATATATATATATAATATATATTATATATATATATATATATATATATATATATATATATATATATATATATATAATATATATATATATATATATATATATATATTAGGATGGTCATTAAAATAAAATATTTTAAGTATTTGCTCTTACCTCATCATTTTATTGTATTTTAGGAAAAAATTCTGTAGCCAAAATTTTTTTGAGTTATGTCAATAGAATCATATTGTATTGAGTAACAAATTTTTACATTAAATCCGGTCTAAATCCAGCTCAAGCTTTTTTTTATTTATTTATTTTTATTTTTATTTTTTTTATTATTTTTTTCTTTTTACTGGTTCGTGGGCCTCTTACTAGAGAACTCACTTTCGCTCTCGACAGTAGCTGGAATGCTCAGAAAAACAGACATTCTGAATGAAACATAATGAACTTTTTGCCCAGTTTCGACCATTCACCATAGAAATATATGATTGTAAGAAAATATTTTATTATAGTCACCTGGATAAACATATATATATATATATATATATATATATATATATATATATATATATATATATATTATATATATTATATATATATATATATATATATATATATATATATATATATATATATATCCACCGTCTACAAAATTGATTCAAATGGTGAGAATAAAAATATTCAAGGAGCTGTTGGTGGGGTAAATTCTCCTAAGTGTAAAAACGTGAAAAGAGCCAGAACCATCATCATCACGGCCTCCTTATCTGCAGCTTTGGATATAACGAAGATGACTGATCGGACAGCCACATATGTTCTAACCGAAACAGCCTGTTTTTTAGGCTATGATATAGATAAAATAAAAATAAGTCGGTCTTCTATTCGTCGTCAACGAATGGCACAAAGGAAACACATAGCAACACATTTAAAGGAAGAATTCAAATCAGAGACCACCATTGAATGGGAAGTAGATGCAGGATCTAACATCAAAAACATGTTGATAGGCTTCCAATTCTGGTATCGGGAACAAACAACACAATTCTTTGATGTACCAAAATTAGAAAGTGGAACCGGAGTTAATATGGCTAATGCTGTAGTTAAAGCAATTGAAAAATGGTCTTACTGATCAAGTCGTTGGAATGTCTTCCAACACAGCGGCTTCAAATATTGTGAGCCACAAAGGAGAGCGCATATTAATTGAAGATAAGCTCCAAAAAGATTTACTATATCCTCCATGCTGGAATCACATCTTGGAGCTGATTCATCAAAGTGTGTTTTCAGAGGCTCTTGGTACTTCTTCTGGTCCTGAATTTCTCCTATTCAAGAGGTTTTAAACTATTTGGAAAAATATTAATCAAAATATCTTCATCACTAGCCTACAGTCCTCTACTCTTTGCAAAAATTTTATTTGATATTAAAGGGGATATTATAGAATGGGCAATGAACATGCTCAGAGAAAGAGAGGATTTGGGGATAGATTACCGTGAACTAATTTTGTAATTACTTTTTTTGTGGCATACCTTCTGGTGGCATCCGATTCCATGCTCCTGGACCAATGCATATGGTTAGCTGTATGAGTAAGGTTATATATTCTCTGAAAGTATGGATGTTTCAGAACCAATTTCATTTAACAAAGACAGAAGAGACTGGGGCTTCAGAAAATTTGTATATATACAGTTAAGGTTTATGCAAAAATGTGGATAGATTCATCTAACCCTGCGGCAGCTCCTTGGAAATGATATTGATCTATTACATACCTTAAATCTGAATGAGAAAATAGATGCAAAGTTAGGAAATTCTGCTTTAAATAAACTTTTACACCTTTCGTATCTTTCAGAATAATTAACTGCACTTTCACTGCTTGATGCAAAAGTGTCAACAAAATTAAAAAGAAAATATTTCAAAGACATCAATTTTCAACTGCGAGTTACAAAACTTTACAACACGGCGGACAATTGTTTTTTTTTCAGAAATTGAACATTAATACAGCATTTTTACACACAGACCTTGAAACATGGCTAGAACAAGATGATTAAGAGAAAGGGGTATCCATTATAACAGCAATATCAGTTACCAATGATTTTGCAGAGCGAGGAATTGCATTGATCCAAGAATATAATAAAACATTAACAAAGAATGAAGAGCAATTCCAATTAATATTCTAAGTAGTAGAAGAACACAGATAACTCTTTTCAGATAGTAAGAGGTCAACATTATTGGGGAAAACCAGGCATCAATGAATAGTTAGCAGCTATAAAAAAAAACCCATTAGCGGTTAATGCTCCTACGGAAGGGGGACCTGGACGATTGCTCTCAGGGTAAAACTTTGACTATGATGTGCAATGTGTTCTAATTCATCAATTCTTAAAATATTTTAAACAGAGTGTTTCTACTACCATAGCAACCTACTCGGAAGGTAGGAGTCAGACTTTTTAAAAAAAAATTTCACGCATCATAAGGACTACCCTAATATATATATATATATATATATATATATATATATATATATATATATATATATATATATATATATATATATATATATATATATATATATATATAATATATATATGTAGTGGTTAATTAATTACTTTCATATAAATTTACTTAGAATCAAGGTAAATAAAAATAATCCTTAAATAGAATCTAATCCTTTGATCGTAGCGCCATCTATGTAAACTCGTGTAGGCGAGTCCCTGAAGATTTTCACTGTCTCTGCCCCATTCGTAGTCTTGCATTCAAGATGACTACACGTGTCGATATATAGTTCCACAATGAATACCTTATTCAATTACATTTATTATATACTTAAGTGCATTATATATAATATATATATATATATATATATATATATAGATATATATATATATATATATTATATATATATATATATATATATAATATAATATAATATATATATATATATATATATATATATATATATATATATATATATATATATATATATATATATATATATATATATATATATATATATATATATATATATATATATATATATATATATATATATATATATATATATCTGGCCAGAGTTTACTTTAGCATCCATAAATATATCAAAATCTACTAAACGTACGTTAAAAATGGTTTTTTTTGAAATCCTTGGCGAATTTTGAGTAAGGAAAAATGGGAAATAAAAACAAAATAATCTTAGAATAATTTTAATACGAACATAATTTATAGTTATTTAATACACCTTACCGAATCATACGTCTGCCATAATCGTACATCTGGCAGTGTAGCAGTAGGCTTGTATGCCACGGCAACATTCCATCAATCAGTTAGGCTTGTATCCCACGGCAAACTTCGATCGTTCAGGTTATGATAAGTCGAACTAAGTACGCTAGAAAACTGAATATAATAATAATAATAATAATAATAATAATAATAATAATAATAATAATAATAATAATAATAATAATTAATAATTTTTTTTTTTTTTTTTTTTATTTATTTTTTACATTTTTTTCAATTTTCTTAATCAAAATTCGCCAAGGATTCCAATATGTTATCCTTTTTAATGTACTTTATATTTTTTAAATATGTATGGATGGTAAAGTTAAACTCTGACCATATATATATATATATATATATATATATATATATATATATATATATATATATATATATATATATATATATATATATATATATATATATATATATAATATATATATATATATATATATATCATTACGGCTTCTATGCTTAGGGAATCTTATCTTTATTAGGAACAGAAGAACCAGAGCTCTATAAAACATTTTAATATTCGACGTTTCGAGAAAACAATTCTCATCTTCAGGATCTAATAATATAAAATTACTTTAAAATCAGACACTAAAACAAATAAAATAAAATAATGTACAAAATATGAAAACAATTTTATATATATGAAACATATAAATATAATATATATATATATATATATATATATATATATATATATATATATATATATATATATATATTATATATATATATATATATATATATATATATATATATATATATATATATATATATATATATATATATATATATATATATATATAATATATATATATTATCCTGCAGAGAAGTTATGTTCAAAAAGTTGCTAATGTACGGTTTGTTAAGGGTTCAAAAAATTGTGAAGACAATCTTTACGATCGAAAAATTTCAATTTAAAGCATTCTATAATATCCTTTTTGAGCTTCACTAAATTTTCCAAATTTATTCGATATAGAAAAAAAGGAAAAATCATTTGTTATAAAAAAGTAAACTGTTTGAAAAAGTGAACAAAACTGATGCAAATATAAAAAAAAGAAAAGAAAATAGGATAAATTTAACTATTCGAAAACAAGGAAATAAAATTATTTAATTAATGAGGAAAGGGGGGGGGGGCATAAGTTTAAATGATCCATTTTATTTTTCCACACATTAAATATTCTCTTTAATATCTAATAAATAACACTAAAAAATATACGAGGGTCTAAGACTCATTAACTTCATTCTCTCTCTCTCTCTCTCTCTCTCTCTCTCTCTCTCTCTCTCTCTCTCTCTCTCTCTCTCTCTCTCTCTCTCTCTCTCTCTCTCTCTCTCTCTCTCTCTCATTGAATTTCAAATTAATAAATATTTTTCAAGTTTTCAAAAGATTCGAAAAATAAAAGTCGAATCAAATTTCTTAGTATTTTTCGTTCCACCTGACATCCAATTTCTACATATATATATATATATATATATATTATATATATATATATATATATATATATATATATATATATATATATATATATATATATATATATATATATATATATATAAAAATTCTCATTTTATTTAATATCTCATTTACATAAACTAAGATCAACAAACAGACAAAAAAAAATTTTTCGTCTGTATCTTCTGAAGGAGTTCGATCTCAATCTCACCAATCATGATAAGAATGCGAGAGAGAAGGGAAGAGAAGATGCAGGAGCTCCAATTACAGAGATGTAAGAACAACACTTCGCTCAACTTTTGATTGATCAAAAGAACGGTTTCACAAAATGTTACATTTACTTCTTTTTCAATCTTCTTTTTCTTATTTTGCTGACAATAATGTTTATTTCTCTCTCTCTCTCTCTCTCTCTCTATATATTATATATATATATATATATATATATATATATATATATATATATATATATATATATAATATATATAATATATATATATATATATATATATATATTAAAATTGCATTATTGTTTATCAAAATAAATTTTCTCGTTGTATTGATTCAAAAAATGAATTTTAACATGCTGGACATTTACTATTGTCTATGATTGGTAAATGTCATTTTCAATTGAAATTGAAATAGTCAAACTTATGAATACAAATGACTAATGGTAACTTTGTGAGCATTAATAAAAATACAATTTAATGCATTTGTATTGAAAAAATGTAATTCGAGATTTTTTTTTTCCTCACACTATGTTGAATTAGTCAAATTAGAAGATATTTGAGAACACCAAATTTTATCTCTTTTATGAGAATTTTACACATAGAATGAAAACTTCGTCTTATGAAGAAATTTTATTTCCTCAGAAATTGTCATTTTTGTGACGAACAATTTTCTTTTATTAAAATTTTTTTTTCAATGGAAGAAATTTCGTACTTCAATACGTGAAATTTCCGTGTAAAGAGTTAAAACAGATTTCTACAATTTATGATTTTATTTCATAATCTGAATAGTGAGGAATGAATTTGAAGAAAACAGGTAGACAATGACTGTTTATTTTTCGTTAATTGCAGTCTTAAAATTGCTGTAAGAATTCAATTTGAACAAGTGAAGATATTTTAATCGTTTAAACCGATATTGAGAAAATAAATTTCTACTTAAAAGTTTAATGAAATTATTGGTGAAACATTTGCTCAAACATTTTTTGCTGAATTTTTTAACCCTAAAATATGTTCTTTACTCAAAGAAACAGATTTCTTCAACTTCACATGGACAGTTACATTTCTTCACATTGAATTCCTCTCTGTGTGAGGAAGAGAACTCCACTTGAAATGACTTCAACAGTTGCAAGACGTTTCCCCACAAGGAAAACGAATTCAAAGGGAATGCAATACACTTTATCTGTAATGTTAAAAATTGAAATGACAAGAATGGTTAAAGAAATTTCAATCAGTTGCCGAATATTTAAAATAAAATGGAAATATTTTTGCTCTAAATTTCTGCTTATTATTATAAAAATTAACAGAATAATAATAAGAAAAGGAATTAATAATTATATGCATTAAATTTTAAAAGCAAAATTGGTTACTTTGTGCACTGTAGATCCGAAGATTGTTCAATAAAGAGAATTAGGAAAAGAAATTACGAGGTCAAAACGACTGGACATCAGAAGCAAATATTGTGAGTGACAAAATTGTAGAAAAGGAAGAAAGTGCAGTGAGGGACACACACCTATTGTCTGGTGGCATATAATAAAAAAAATAAAATAAATCATCTTCCCCCAGGAAGGACTTTAGTATGTAGATAATATAATAATAGTAGTACCAGTCGTAGCAGTCACAATATTATATATATATAATATATATATATATATATATATATATATATATATATATATATAATATATTTCAAATTGGAGCAGAGAAAATATGGTCATTTTCATTACCTCAAAAACTCAATTCCTCTATCATTCTATCCTTAACAGGAAGATTTGGAAACACCTCAATTCTTCTAGTCTTATCTCTGATCACCAGCACGGCTTTCGTAAAGACCACTCTTGTGCTGATCTTTCCCATCTCTCTGACTATTGGTCCTCCACTCTTCGATATTTCGGGGAATCTTTCGCTGTGACGCTAGACATATCAGAAGCCTTCGATATATTGTCTGAAACAAAGCCTTAATTTCGAAACTTCCCTCTTCCGGAATCCGCTAGTATATCCTTCTCTCTGATTTCCTTTCTGGTCGTTCTATAGAAGCTGCTGAAGAAGGCACCGCATTCTTCCTTTAAATCTATTAATAGTGGTGTTCCTCAAGGATTTGTTCAACCCCTAACTCTTTTTTTCTATTTTTCATTAATGATCTTCCTTCTATTATTTCATTTCCGATTTTCTCCTCGATTCTTGCTGAAATTTTAGTAAGCCTCTCGCCTTTTTCCTTCAGAGGTATATATATATATATATAAATATATATATATATATTATATATATATATATATATATAGTATATATATATATATATATATATATAATATATTAATATATATATATATATATATAAAGAATAAGTCTAAAAGTTGAAAAATAAAGTTTCGAAATATTTTTTATTCAAAATTATTAACTTGTTTACTATTTTTAAATCTTGAGGAAGAAGTTCGTAATAAAA
>SEYY01008476.1:37500-40000 GCA_009176605.1 Armadillidium nasatum | reverse complement strand
ACCACTTTTATTATAGGTTACCACCTTACCACTGTACCACTTTATTATATTATTATTTCTATATATTATTAATTCTCCTCCTTTCTTCTTTCTTCTTCTTCTTCTTCTTCTTCTTCTTCTTCTTCTTCTTCTTCTTCTTCTTTCTTCTTCTTCTTCTTCTTCTTCTTCTTCTTCTTCTTCTTCTTCTTCTTCTTCTTCTTCTTCTTCTTCTTCTCTTCTTCTTCTTCTTCTTCTTCTTCTTCTTCTTCTTCTTCTTCTTCTTCTTCTTCTTCTTCTTCTTCTTCTTCTTCTTCTTCTTCTTCTTCTTCTTCTTCTCTTCTTCTCTCTCTCTCTCTCTTCTCTCTCTCTCTCTCTCTCTCTCTCTCTCTCTCTTCTCTCTCTCTCTCTTTTCTTTTTCTGTTCTGTTAGTTTATTTAACATCGTTCTCTTTGGGTGAATTCCCATTTTTATTTAGATCTTTTCTTATTTTTCGAAAAAGTTAAAAAAAATTTTTTTTCAATTTCTTGGTCATATTAAATTTTATTTTATTTTATCAACGTTCCTTCAGTCGTTAATCACAAAGTTAATCCACTCATTTTTTTTATCAAATATTGGTAATAATAATAATAATAATAATAATAATAATAATAATAATAATAATAATAATAATAATAATAAAATAATTTAAATAAATTTATAAAAAAATTATTAAAAAAAATAAAAAAAATAAATATAAAAAAATAATAATAATAATAATAATAATAATAATAATAATAATAATAATAATAATAATAATAATAATAATAATAATAATAATAATAATAATAATAGTAAAGATGCAAATAACAGTGTAGTTACAGTATTTACCTAAACACTAGATTTATTAAAAGTATAAATAATAATAATAAAAATAATAAAAATAATAATAATAGTAATAAAAATAATAATAATTATAATAATAATAATAATATAATAATAATAATAATAATGATAATAATAATAATAATAAGATTAATCATAATGATATTTATAATAAAGTAAATAAAAGTGTAGTCCTAGTATTTACCAAAACACTAAATTTATTAAAATCATAAAGAATAATAATAATAATAATAATAATAATAATAATAATAATAGGTGTGCTAATAGTATGAATGGTAGTACTAATATCGATGTCCCTTTTACAGATTCACTAAATCAAGATAAATACCTTGTATTTAATAATTAATAATAATAATAATAATAATAATAATAATAATAATAATAATAATAATAATAATAATAATAATAATAATATTAATAATAATAGAAATGCGTTAATAGTATGAATGGAAGTACCAGTATTGATGTTCCTTTTTCAGAATCGCCAAATCGCGATAGATACCTCATAATTTAGTAATAACAATGATATAATAATAATAATAATAAAATAATAATAATAATAATAACATAATGAGTTAATAGTATGAATGATAGTACTAATATCGATGTTCCTTTTAAAGATTCACCAAATAGCGATAGTTACCTCGTATTTTAATAATAATAATAATAATAATAATAATAATAATAATAATAATAATAATTATATAATTAATTAATAAATAAAATTATAATTAAAAACTTTACTTAGGAAGGGGTACATTTACAGGTTTTTAAAGTTTAAAAGTAGGTCCTTTACTGGTAAATTATAAAATTTAATTATAATAAGTAATAGTATAAGTATTACATATGGTATTGTGACTGTCCATTTTCTGAAAAGGGCTGCTAAGGGGAAGCATTGTGTTTTTAATAATAATAATAATATAATAATAATAATAATAATAATAATATAATTAATATAATAATAATAATAATAATAATAATAATAATAATAAAATAATAAGAATAATAATAAGTTAAATAGTTATAAAGTAGGTAGTATAATATAGATGTTACTTTTAATATTCATAAATTAATATAGATACTCAATTATAATAAATAATAATAATAAATAATAAATAATAATAATAAAATAATAAATTAATAATATTAATAATATATAATAATAATATATAATAATAATAATATAATAAAATAATAATTAATAAATAATAATAATAATATAATTAAATAATAATTAATATAATAATAATATATATAATAGAAATATTTAATTTATAATTATAATAAATTATAATATTAAATAATAGATAAAATTAATAATAATAAATTAATAATAAATATATGAATAATAAATAATAATAATAAATAATAATAATAATAATAATAAATAAATATATAATAATAATTAATAATAATTATAATGATATATAATGTAATATACATATTTAATAATAATAATAATAATAATAATATAATTATAATATAATTTATAATAATATAATAAATAAATATGTATAATATATGAAATTAATACTAATATCGATATAGATTTAATTTAATTTACTAATAATATTATTAATACTACTAATATTGTTACTACTACTACTACTACTACTAATAATAATACTTATAAAAATGT